>CM047810.1:121437434-121627157 GCA_026214975.1 Gentiana macrophylla | reverse complement strand
AGGAATGTTGCCTAGACGCGAGGTGTACGATTAATATCGGCATCCTTAGTGTTGTAAGCGTGCAAGTTATATGAGATGGATACCCAAAAGGTGAAGTCACGTAATGTAGCACAGATGATCTAGCAACCTAACCCTAAGTCAAGTTAAAGAGGATGACTCCTGTAGCCAATCTAAGATAGATACAAACGGATTGACAGCTTAATAAGTTCATTTATTATATAAATTATCTAGGTCCAAACGATAAAGACTATAATTGGGGAGGTTAATTACGCTGTGTCGGGTCGTGTCTTTACCTTTCTTGTTTTATGTTGGTCGTAGACATACCCATGTCCTTGACATGTTTAATTAATTGTTTGTATATAAGATGATCCACAATTGGTTCCCTGTGGGATCGACCTTGATTCACTATAGCTATACTACAATGGGCCTAGTCCTCTTGCTAGTATTGGTTTATGGTGGTCAAGTATATTATAACCTGATTGACCCCGATCAACGGCCTCTACTATAGATACAAGTAAGTGAGAGAAGGGTGACGCCTCGCGGCGCTTTGATTTCGTCCCCCTACAGATGGTGTTCACCCCTATCAACATTCATGGCTTGGTCTCCGAAAGGATAGGATTTCCGGGTACACGTCGGGTCACTGACCTATCCTACGACGGCACACTCGGGGCGTACCTAAGAGATCCGATATAGTAGGTCACACTCATCATGGGTATTCTTGATAATATCTAGGCTAAAAAAGGAAGGTAGTCAATGAATAAAGGGATGTTCGATTCTCGTGGGATGTTCGATTCATTGATGAGATTGTCTCGATTTAACCGTCATCTCTTTGACCTACCCTACGGCGGAACTAAGATGCGAGGTTAAAACCTTGGAATGGTAGAGTAGACTTAATTTTAGTTTACAATTCCTAAAATAAACTTATATAGTAGTGTTAAACTTGAATTAATATATGTCATTTTATTTTCAGCATTTATATCACTTACTAAATTGCTTAAAAATTAATAATTGACTAGTATTGACTTCGTTAAAAAGTGGAAAGTAACTAGGACGTTGAACTAGTTAATCGATAATGCAATTATTTTTCAAAGAGATATTTTCTCTTAAGCCTTTTAAAACCAGAGTGACATATAGGTATATCACTAATTGTCATTCGTGTCAAACGGGAGACAAACTTAGGTGATTTCGGACTTTGAAATTCTTCTAGTGAATTTTGAGTGTGTAGTGATTACACGAGTAATTTTCTAATTGAAAAATCGGAAAATCAAGAAGTGTTACTAGTTGGACGATATTTGGAATCGATGAACTAGTGGGAGCTTTATGATTTGTTGTTTTTCTAGAACATTAGAAAAGTGTAACTGACTACACACGTAACCGTTCTAATTGAAAAATAGGAAAGTCATGAAATGTTGCTAGTTGGACGATATTTGGAATCGATGAACTAGTGGGAGTTCTATGATTTGTTGCTTTTCTGGAAACATTGGAACTATGTACAAAAGATTTTCTAATCGAAAAAATCGGAAAATCATAAAAAATAAAGCATTGCTCGTTAGACGGTATTTGGAACCGATAAACTAGTGGGAGCTTTAATGTTATGATTTGTTGTTTTTTCTGGTATATTAAAAAATCCGAGAAGTCCCGACCAGTAACACTCGAAATAGACATCTCACGGTTCAAGAGTAGTGTCTACTCAAACAAACCGCTGGTTCAAGACTGTTTCCATTCACGGAAAGTCAAGAATGGGAGAATATGTCTAAAAGTGTTAGTCATCTAACCTGAGAAAACTTTAAGGCTGAACCGAAAATTAATTAACTGAAAATCATAGGATAAGGACAGTGGTTTTGGATTACCAACCTATGAATCCTTGGCGATTTTCTTGAGCTAAGTTCTTTGGAAGAACAAGGTAGCAGTGCATTTAACGATTAAAAAAGTAAACAACGGGCAGTTAATTTTAGCTAGAATAGTGGGAGTGATATATGGAAATGAATCTCGTATTCAATCCTTGGATATCGCGGAAAATTATTTTCTGTTTAAGATTCGTTGGAACGAATGGATTTACCTTCTATTCGATAATTTGTTTGTCGTATAAAAAGTGAATATACCATTTGTAAAAATGCGAATTCAAGACTCGGATTTTTGTTTGATAAAGTCAAAACCACTTAGAATCACAAAACATGTATATAAAACACATCTTAAGAACTATTAAAAGGAATTGGTTTCTATATTTAGATAAACGTTTCTTTATATTCCATAGTTAGTGCATAGTCCCTAAAAAGACAAGACTCAAGACGGCTCAGGTAATTCCTTTCCCGATCTGGTTATATTGTCTCAAATGTTCAATGACTAAGTTTTCTTTCAATCGGGAAAGGATAATGGTTATAAAGAAGTAACATAGCTTCATGACGACCTTCGGGGTCTGATGAAAGATACAAGCTAGTAGGAGCTTCCGAGTAGTGACTTCTTGTCCGATAACTATTCAAACACTCCGGAAAGTTTATTCAAAATATTTTGAGGTTTCTCTGCTTTCAACAGATAGAGTATTCTATACTCGAATAGGCCATTCATAGTCCTCGAGACTGATGCTCAGCCTGCCTTATTGTGACATGTTCTCACTAAGCGAGAAACCGTTAAATTGCCTTACATAGTTTTAGATGTACTACAATACACTGCTTAACTCAATAAAGATATTGGAAGCAAAATAACGGTTTAAATTGAAATGTAAGACCGAGAAGTCTACCTAGAATATGCTTTGGAATTTACGGATAATGTGTGGATTCGGTTCACCCCACTTCCATAAATATAAGCATTTAGCACACGGTGCTAGAAGGTAAGACTGGGAATTTCGTGCATACGTTCGGTCAATGACCATTCGTGATATATCTTTTAACTGTTGGGTATAAAGGTCGATATAGGATTCTTGAAATTGGGAAGGGACAGGTTATCTTCGTTGCATCCTTTCTCGAGAGAGTCCATGAACAAAGAAAACCTTGTACCTTGAAGCACGTTTACTCAAGGTAGTTACTAACTAATTAAAATCAGACCACATCCAACATCGGTTGTTGGTGATAACACTAAAACACTACTAAACTAGATCAGAATTTCGATCAAGCCAGTAAGTATTGGGAGTATGGTTTATCCATTACCCATTACGGGTTTTGCGGACTTTGTAGTCTGAGGATCGATTGATGACCTATGGCTCTTTTATGAGCAGTATAGGATTCTGTTAATAGAGGTTGGTTTAATAGCTATAACCCTATGAATGGAGTTCGGTACTCCAGTTCTGTTCATGCTCTTGTAGAACCACCTGAGCGTCTCAGGCCCAGTAGGAGTAATTGGATCTACACGGAAATGAGTAGAATGAATAGGAAAGTTTATCTTTCAGAGCAAAGCTTGAGTGGTCTAGGGGTAATTCCCTAAGAAGTATAGAGTTAATAAAACCTTGGACTCTCTTACCACTTAGTATTGCATGATTTCGTTCAAAATCAGAAAATAGGGCCGATTCCCTGAGATTTTTTTGCCAAACAAATGGAGTCTGGATTCATTCAAAACAGAAGGGTATTGCCTTATGAACTTATGACAGGATGACTGTCAAGGCTTATGTCCTTTGTGGATAAAAAGCAAACCTCTCGGTCATTGGAAGTCATATATTTCTACAATATGTGGATTTGACCGAATATTGATAAGTCTTTTGTAGACCGGATATCAATTTTAGTACAATGAGTGAATATATACATTAGTGTTTGTGAAAGATAACACCGCACCAGGCTTAGAATCGGCATGGGTGTGTGTTATCTCAAGTCGAATCGACAATGCCACAATTCTTCTCAGCAATGAGATTTGGACAACATCCTAAAGAGTTTGACTCGGTCGAATTCATTAGAATCGATCCACTGGTTTCCCATCCATCTTATTGGTTAAGATGATGCATCTGTGTATGCAACATTCAATGAGGAAGTTCTACCCTATGCCTCAGGAATGACTCTCTAAATCTTTAGATCAAGAGAAATGGGATAGATTATCTTTCTAGTAAGAGATGGTCAAAGTTATTGAACGTCAACTTTGATCGAATCTTAGATTTGGCGGTTAACAAAGCAAATTTAGTATGTCCTTTAGTATCTTGAAGAGAACGAGGAATAATATGCGGACATATTCATGTGTGAACTTGGATATGTGTGATACAATCGATTTTGACTTTAAGTCGATTGAGGATGATCGTTAAGTCAATCTCGGGCTCAGTTACTCTTGTGTTGAAGCTATTGCCTGGAGGAATCCAGCAACGCCAACTCGACTTTAACTAGTTGGGTGATTAGCGGCTTTGGTAGTAGCTAGAGAGGCGATATAGCTTAAGGATTTCCTTTTTCATATCTCGGGAATGATTCTAGATTTGGAAGGCGATACCACATCATTGTGCACACATGATGAAGGGTAGCTTATAAGGATTTTCGAACTCACTAGAGGTCAAAAGCATATTGGGAAAGTACCACATGATTAGATGGACCGGTAACGTTTCGATTCTACGGATCGTCTCGAGCCGACAACCTGACTAATCATTAAGACCCATGATATTTAGATGTAGGTACTCCCCGAGTGACTAACCTATCCTACGTTGGCACACTCGGAGTGTACTTTGTCATCTGCAATGGTTATGATATGCTTAATGGGTACTAGAATACGGGATGGGTCTCCATTACTTTATAGCAAGTGGGAGATGTAGTTTGTTGTATTTTAAATAATAAGGTGTGTTCTAAAACAATTAATCATATGCTTTCGTGCAAGTGGGAGATTGTTAGGTGTGATGCGCGAAAGACAATTTTGTAATTGTTTAATTTAATAAATGAAATGATATTATTATTCATACTTATTATTCTCATATTCACCGATGTGACAATAGTATTTACACTATAGAAAACCCTAAAGTATATCGTTTATGTAATCACTTAACTCAAATGTAATATGGGATATACACGGGAGGATTGAGTTAGTGAAGATGTACTTAAAATACAATTAGCCCGTAGTGAAGTTAATCGAGAGTATCGGGTCTCTCCTTTAACGTGCTATTAATGCGCCCAGAACACAATAGGTGTGATTGTCTTATCCGGACTTTCGGTTAAGAGAACCTAATGTGGCAATTATATGTGATAGATATATCATATAGAAATTTGGACCGATTTGATTAGAGTTCACGATATAATTCCGTAATCGAGAAGTCTTATCGAATCAATCGATGATCATATTTATGGATATATCTTAATCCTGAGGTGATCACAGTCAACTGCTTGAATCAGTATGAGGTTTGACTTGACGGTTAAGGATTACACTGAGTCTGTGATCTGAATTACCCCATCTTGGCATTATACTGGATTGAGTGAGTAGTCTGTGTTATCACAGATACGGAATCCATTCCTTCCATTTATAGAAGTAGATAAATAGTTCCCTTATTTGTTAATCCTAGAAACTGATCGATCGTACGAGTTCATATTACACTGATTAGCTACCAGTGAGTTGTATGAATTAATTGATCACTAGGGGGTTAATGGTAAATAAGGATAAGAGGTTCTAAAAAGGGTTAACGGTAACTTCCCGATTTAGAATGAATAAATATGAAGGATTAATCCATATGTAATGATTATATCAATGGACGCTTATTATCTTTCTCGTGAGGAGATAAATATAATCTCATAATCGGAGGAGTGCAGTCACAGGATTATGGTGGCATATTCCTGTGATTGATTTATCGAATATAATTATTCTGTTCGTAAGATAATTATTTATTTGATTTATCGGAGCCGCTGATTATTAGTCCATGGTCCCCGACGTGCCTCCAATATATAGCATAGCTATTCTCGGACGTCAAATCCTAATAATATTAATTTAGTTCTTGTTGGACTTTATTAAAACGATATGTGAATTAATTGTTTAGTGGACTATTGAATTAGTTGGGCTAAATAATTAAATATATGAAAAAGACATTTTTCATAATCTTGGCCCAATTTAGTGTGTTAGTCGAAAATCATAGTGACTAGGTCACAAATGACAATTTTCGGCCATGGCATTATTTTATGGAACAAGAAATTGTTCTCTTGTGTATTAATAAGACATGTGCACAAAATATTTATTAGACAAATATTTATGGTAAGAAATAAAGATAAATATTATTCTAGATTTGTTCTAGAATATTATGGAATTATCTTTTATTTATTGGAATATTTATTTACAAAATAAAAATCCTTGGAGGATGATGATACAAATTATCACCTCCAATGGGGGCGCTCATATGGCGACGTCCAGAGGCATTAAGAGCAGGCCCGCCACCCACAACCCCTACCTGGAACCTCGTAAAAGCTAGGGGGCCGGCGGGCAGCCATAAATATAAGGCTCCCCAAGGAGGCCGCGCAAGACTTGAGAGAAAACAGGGGGCGAAGGCCCGACAACGAAGACGGCGACCTGGGCGACCATAAGGGGTCGCCGCCCGGATATTACATCCACTTGCTACTAGATATTTTACCCACTTGATGTCAGATATTTAGTGTTTACTTAGCTACTAAGACTAGTGACTAAGCTGCTTCTGCACCACCAGTCTTTACTTCACCCCTAAGTTTAATCTCCCTATAAAAGGAGAGTCTTGTGTAACCTAATAAAGGAGATCTAAGACCAAAATTAACAGGCAAAAGATATGCAAGAACAAGCTTATTTCATCATCCTCCTCTCGTCACTACCTGTCTCCGACCAACTTATAAGTAATCTACTCACAAATAAGCCAGATATCCACTCCACTAACGCCGCTACGCCATCGTGTGATTTATTTCTCGCAACGTCGCTTGGCTCCGTTACCGGGAATCCAACGCTGCAACTTGCTCAGTTCAAGGCGTGAAAATCATCAAAGAACAGTAACACACGGCGGATCGAAGGAAGCTCACCTCCGCCAGCCAAGAGCATCCGGCGGTTTGATCGTCTGAGTTGCGTCCCAAGAAAGAGGTAATCTTGCAAAGAAAAGCCTTCAAAACCCCCATTCAAACGAGACACTTCAGAAAAATGACAGGAAGTAAAGGGCATCTGAATCCCAAGACCCCGGCAAAGGGGGCCATGCAACATCAGGCTCGTGGAGAGGGAGTGGGAGAAACACTTGACAACTTTCCCGCAGAAGGGGAAGGGTCGCAACGAGGAGTCCTATCGCCAAGCGACGCCAGAAATGTCATTAACCAAAAGGCCAAGTCAAAAGAGGCAAACGCTGTTGCGCTAGATGAGGCTCGCAAAGAGAGAGCAAGGTCGCAACAGAGTCAAAAGTCGACCCCCGAAACAAGACCAGGCTCCCGGGAGGATCCTGAGATTGCGGAAATGAGAGAATATGCGAAGTATGCGGAAACTATGTAATTGACTAACTCTCGCCTGGTAGCAAAGGGCCAGGCCCCAATGGCGATACGACCCCCGAATCCTCCTAGGAATGAAACCGCTCCTGCAAACTTAAACAAAGCCCGTCAAATTCAGATCCAAGAAATCGAGATAGAGGAGAGTGTGCATTCGTCGGGTCGCAAAGGATTGGGGAGAGAAATTGCCCAAAACTCAGCACCCCCAGATCGCGATCACCAAAGAGGAAAGACACTCGAAAAAGGATCAGCTTTCAAGAGGTTAGGTGAGAAGGACAAGGCCTTGGCCCCAAGTCGTCTCGGCCTTCCAGAGGGGAATACCCGCGACAGATAAGAGCGCACAGGGCGCTTCGGATAATAATAAGGGAGAAAAGAGCTCGCCAGAGGAGGGATCGCGGGATTATGAGGAATCGAGCGCAGCAGGAGCGGGGCGATAGGCGAGCACTTGCCTCGACCAGATTCGACTCGCTCTGGCAGAGCAAATGGAGATAATGAAAAATGAGCTCGCAGAACTAAAGAAATCAAGGCGCTGTCGAAAGGGCGCACCGGTCTCGTGAATCGACGTGCTCGCTAGAAGAATCACGAGAGACATTACCTACCAAGAATGAAAAGGTTAGCTACCCGGCTATAATTACTATAATGGCAACTCTTGTCCGAACGATCGGCTCACCGCTTCAAGGCCGCGCCGCAACCTTAGCAACTCGTAACAAGTCCGCCTGGTGCATCGCTGCTGTCGGTAGCATGCAGATGGCGGCGGCGCTCGATATCGCCGGGCTTCCCCGCGGATCGATTAAAAGTTGGGAGGACTGCTATCGGAAAATTCGTGAGAGAATTTGAATCGGCCGAGTAGACCTAAGAAAACCATGAGGACCTTTATGAGGTCCGCATGGGAGGCACGAGTCCGGAAAAGAATACTATGAGCGCTTTCATCCGAGTGTACGACTGCATACAAAAACATTCCAGATGACGCAGCTTATAACGTGTTTCCTCACGAGGGATTGCTAAGGGTCCGATGAAAACAGAGTTTAACTCGCGACCCCAAAAGCGGTCTCGGGAGATGCTAGAGAGGGCTCGGATGATGGGAGTCGGCCGGCGCCATCCCCGGGAAAACCAAAACAAAAGCAGAGCAACATTCATATAAAGAGGAGCGAACAGAGGATCGTAAGAGGGAAAAAAGACAGGATGCTAGCCGTGATCGTGAGATAAAGAAACCTTACAAATTCATCGAGGATAACTTCACCCCGCTTAACACGAAAGCATCCCAGATTTTGTTCGAGATTCGCGAACATTTTGACAAACCTATGCCTATGAGGGGCGATCCCAACGGTCGCGATAAATCGAAATACTGTGACTATCATAAGGATCACGGTCACATCACAGATGAATGCTTCACATTAAGGCAAGAAATAGAGAGACTGATCCGTGAGGGACCGGCGACTAAGTATAGGCGAGATGGGAATACTGGTCCGCGACAAGGTCGCCAGCCCCGCGTCTATCAGAGGGAAGTTCAAGTTATCCATGGGAATATTCCCAGCAACAATCAGCTGAAATCACAAATACATCAAATCAATACGCGCGGTTTTGAAAAACAAATAGTGTTGGGGAAACGAAGGGAATTCTATTCACTAAAAGTGAGCTGACCACAGTCGACGGTCCCATGGAAATACCCCTCATCCTCAAAGTCGGGGTGAACGATAAGCACGGCGTCAACAGGGTAATGGTCGACACTGGGGCTGGCCGCGACGTTATCTATTTCGACTGTTTAAAACAGATCGGATTTGGAGAGGCCAAGTTGAAGCCTTACCTCGGGGTACTCGAAGGCTTCACCAATGATACGGTACGGGTCAAAGGCACCATCGACCTCAGCATCACCCTCGGCGATTACGAACCATGTCGAACGGAGGTGGTCACTTTCCTAGTTATCGATCTCCCCTCATACTACAACATGATTTTGGGGATCCCAGCTATGAGAAAATTTCAAATGGTGGCATCTGTTCCTCACCAAAGGGTCAAATTCAACATAGGGGAGGAAATTGGGGTCGCCTTAAGCCGACCCGGATTCTTCCTCGAATACATGACCAAGAATAAGTCGATTCCAAGCAACCCAGAGTAGAGGGTTTTAATATCACAAATCAGATCACCGCGATCAAGGAGATTGCAGAAGAAGCAGTAGAGGTTGAAACATTACAAATCCGCGACGAGCCGGACTTCATCGCCGAGGACGAATTGGTCGAGGTCATTATAAATAACGAGCACCCTGACCAGAAGATCAAGGTAGGGTCGCAGGCCGACGAGAAAGAAAGGGAGGACCAGATCAGGCTTCTGAAAGCAAACTCGGACGCCTTCGCCTGGGAGGTGACATATATGAGTGGAGTGGAGTCGGAGATCGCTTTGCACCACCTAAATGTCGATCCCAACTTCAGGCCGATCCAACATAGAGCGCGCCAATTCTCTGCAGAAAAGGAGGTCGCAATAAAGAATGAGGTCGGAAAACTTTTAACAGCTGGTATTATCAAGGAGCTGCAATACCCCACATGGTTGGCAAACGTGGTAATGGTAAAAAAGCATAACGGCAAGTGGCGGATGTGCGTCGACTTCACCGACCTAAATAAGGCTTGCCCCAAGGATCCTTACGCATTGCCCCGAATAGACAAGATGGTCGACGGGATCGTAGGTTTTGAAACGCTGAGTTTTCTCGACGCTTATTCAGGCTACCACCAGGTCAAAATGGCTGACGAGGACAAGGAGCTAACGGCTTTCAGGGCCGCCGTGGGATCAGACTACTACGAGATGATGCCGCTTTGGTCTAAAGAACGCGGGTTCGACATATCAAAGGATGGTGAACAAAGTTTTTAGTACACAAATAGGCAGAAATATGGAGGCTTACATCGACGATATGGTCGTGAAATCAAGTCGACGGGATCATCTGCAAGACCTTTGCGAGACCCTGACAAACGTGAAAAGACACTCGATGAAGTTAAACCCCGCAAAATGCACTTTTGGGGTCCAGGCGGGTAAATTTTTGGGCTTCATGGTTAGTCAGAGGGGAATCGAGGTGAATCCAGAAAAAATCGAGGCGCTAATAAATATGAGCGAGCCAACCAACGTTAAGGAGGTACAAAGGCTGAATGGAAGAGTGATAGAACTGGGAAGGTTTATATCGAAATCCGCCGAGAAAAGCTTACCCTTCTTCAAAATTCTAAAAGGAAATAAAACCTTTTGTGGACAGAAGAATGCTCCCAGGCTTTCGAAGAGCTCAAAGCTTATCTGTCAAGCCCGCCTCTGCTTACCATCTGTGATCGGAGACGCTCTTGTCATATATCTCGCCGCCTCGGACGGGGCCGTCGCCAGACAGACTTATCAAAGAAGAGGGTACCTTGCAAAAACCTGTCTATTATGTTTCTAAGGCTTTAAGCCCAGTAGAAAGTCGTTATTTTAATATCGAAAAGTTAGCCTACTGCGTTGTTATCGCCGCCCGAAAATTAAGGGCTTACTTTTCATCGCATTCAATAATAGTATCGCCGAGGCCGCGCCGCTACGGCAGGTCCTCCACAAGCGGACTTGTCGGGTCGTTTGCTACGCTGGGCCATCGAGCTCAATGAATTCGATATCCGATACGAGCCTCGGAAGGCCATCAAAGCTCGAGCATTGCCCGATTTCATCGCCGAGACAAGCTTCAACGGGGATAACCCGCGCGACAAACCAAGATAAGGCATAGTACCGACAGAGCTACCACGGCGGATGAGCCTAAGCGCCAAGTCACCGTTGGCAACTCTACGTCGATGGCGCCGCCAATCTCAAAGGTTGCGGTGCGGGGATCATTTTACTCGAGCCTGGAACTTCAGAAGAAATCGAGAAAGCTTTGAGATTTAATTTCACTACGTCAAACAATCAGGCAGAATATGAAGCGGTCATCGCGGGACTTGAGCTCGCAAGAGCCATGAGGGTCGAGAATGTGCAAGTCTTCTGCGACTCTCAATTGGTCGTCAATCAAATAATCGGGTCGTTTGGTATCCACTGCGAAATTTTGCAAAAATATATTAATCTTTTCAAAAGTCGAGAGCGAATTGAATACCGCAAATTTACTAACATCCCCGAGAGGACAATCACAGAGTGATTATTTATCCAAGCTAACCAAATGAGGACGAGGTAAGCAACCCCTCGATTATTGTAGAATATTTGTCGGGACCGCCGGCACGAGGATTGAGGTAATGGACTTACAATGCACCAACCCTTGGCTGGATTGATTTCATAAGGGACTACATCGATTGTGGAAAACTTCCCAAAGAGACAAACGAGGCAAGAGCCCTCATCAGAAGAGCCGTCAGATACACCATCCTAAACGACGTTTTGTACCGACGATCATTCTTGTTTAGGGCCAAATTATAGTGATTTTTATATATATATTGTATATCAATTTTCCCCATATATGGATTATTTTCATAGATATTGAGCTATATAGTTAAATATTGAGTAAATGGTGTTTTTAATGATTAAATATGAAAACATATCAATTTAAGTGTTAATTTGTGTTTTTACATTATTTTGGAAATTATTACGTTTTGGTATTTTTTTTTATTTGTAGATACCCAATTAATGATGGAAAAGGTGATCCTAAAGAGCCAATTTCGAGTTGAGGAAGGATCAATTGAATTTATGGAAGATTAAAAGAGATAAGGAAAGAAATCAATCAAGATAAAGATGGAAAAATCAAGATTTGATCGTCAGTAGACGAGCGTCCATATGAAGCGGACGAGCGTCCAAGGGTGAACTGGCGTCCATGCAGCGTCCATAATCGTATTTTACATTCAGAGTCTCCAGACGTGAGCTGAACGAGCGTCCAGTCTCCGTTCAAGAAATGAACGAGCGTCCGTGATAATGAACGCCCGTCTGCCGCCGACTTTCAGCGAACCGCCTCTTATCTCTATAAATAGAGCCATATCCTCAACCCTAAGGATATACTTTTTTATACTCGATTTTTCGAGGAGGCGGCCGACTTGGGAGTTTGAAGGCCGGTCACCCGAGCCTTGTGCTCGGGTGAACCGAGGTTAGATTAGGAGTAGATTAGTTCGTTTTTTCTTTTCCGTTTCATGGATCAATCCTTGTCCAATACTATGTGAGTTTGTTTTCTTTCAATTTATTCAATCCTTTTTATTTCCATGATCTTGATTTATTTTGTATCTTTCTTTGTGCTTATGATGCCATAGGAATAGATTGGAAAATTAGTTCTCTATTGATAGTTACAACATGCGGAAGTTGCATAAACGCTAGATCACCATAGAAAGATAGGGTTTTTAGCCATTAATGATGACAAGTTAATGAGTTAGATTCCTAGGTTGTTAGGTTCTTTAAAAACGAGAGTTAATTGAATCTACACCGAGTTTTGTTTGGTAAATCAGTCTCAACACTCGAAAGATGAGAGATAGATAATTGAATTCACTACGAAAGTAGGCTTTCATAGCTTGAGAGATAAGTTCACTAAGAGATTAGGGATTTGTGTCTCGTGAAAGGGGTGAAACCACAAACCTAATTAGAATCATGAGATTAACTAGAATTGAAATCACTTAGGTTTGTACTTTGGTTGTTCCCATGTTTCTTAGGTTAGATTTATTTTGATTGTTCTTTTATGTTTTTCGCTTTTATGCTTTTGCTTTTCGTTTATTTGTTTTTGTTGAGTAGCAATTGGGAGGATTACTAGGATTAGATTCTACATACCTTTTCCCTGTGGATCGACCCCTTACTCATTACGCTTTACTAGCAACAACCCGATGTTTTGGTCGGTTAGGAGTTAGTTTTGCATATAGGTTAGGGTTATAAATTTTCTTTGTTATTGATGATGCAAAATCTCCCCAACAAAAGTGGCGCCGTTGCCGGGAATAGGTGTCATGTTGAATCTAGTTTTGTTAGTTCTCGATTTTGTTACGTTTTTTTTTGTTTTTAATAAAAGTAGCGTATACCAAGTTGAGAGTTTTTATTTTGCCGTGTTTCGATGACCGTTAGGTTAAGAATGTGCAAAAGTTTTTTACTCAACTTGTTTTACGTGAAGTTTATATGTTTATGTGTACCTAATCTAACTGTCTGTGCTTAAATTTGATGTGGTTGCCTCGTTATTGGTGTTTAGAAGTGGAATATTAGGGTTGCTGTGTTATTTCCTGCGCAAATCATGCATGTCTGTTGTTTTGGACGAGCGTCTTTTACGTTGGGCGCCCGTCCATTTCTTCATCTGCGCAGTGAACGAGCGCGTTGAAAGTATTGGGCGCTTCGTCCGCTCAAATATTTTCAATCTCGCTCGATTTAGAGGACCGCAGGCGGCGTCTATACTTTCTCGAACGCCCGTCCGTCGATTTTTCAAAGCGAGCGCCGTCTGCAAGGTGGAACGCCCGTCCGATTCGAACGCTAAGTGAACGTTCGTCCGAGGGTTCAATCCAGGTTCTAAATTTCTTGATTTTATTTTCAATGCTTTTATTTGATGTGGATTTTTCATTCGAGCTTCGTGGCTAATTGATTTTTACATAGATGCCAAACTTATATGTTTTTACCTTTCCATCTATGAATCCATGTTAGATAATTGATTCATACCTTATACTTGATTCATGCATGCTATAGTAACCGCCGGTTCTCGTATGCTATAGTTGTTATGTTAATGTTAGTGTAGCTAATGTCGCTTACGTAGGTTTGCATATCTTGTCATGAATCTTATTAGCGTTAAGACTTACGTGCTTCCTTTGTTTTTATAGTTCATATGGGTAGCTATCGCCGGTTTTCCGTATGCTACAACTCGGACCATATGAGTTATATCTTTTTAGTATAGACAACTGTTGGTTTCCATAAGTCTATCACTTTAGATAAGTCTTAAGGCACGTCTGCATGTAGTGGCGAAGACATGGCTTTATCGTAACTTTGTCATTATGTGGTAGACGTTTATATGCATGTTATGTTGCACATGAGTGGGCTAGTTTTCTTTCTTTTATTTTCTTTTATTTTTGCATATCATTTAGTTGCATGTCATATAGTTGCATTGTTTTTCTATTTTTCTTTTATTTTTCTTGAGAGTAGTTAACTGTCGGTTTCCGTAATACTACCTCGAGTTTATTTATTTTTATTTATTTTATTTCTAGGATTTTTCATGTAGTTGGCATTGTATTGCATTTTCATGTAGTTGCACCTAGCCTACGAGTTTGTGATATTTTCATGTATATGTGTCCATCTTTATGTGAGCATAATTTGAATATCTCTATAAATTCTTTTCCTTATGTGCTTTATTTGTATAAGTCTAATCTTTTCCCCGTAGACTCTTTTTGCACCGATCAAGTATGCGTGGATATTTTCTTCCTAGCTATTGTGCACTTTCACGATGTATTCATTGTCTGTGATGCTCCACGGTCTACTGAGCTATGCAAGCAATCCTGGTTCTTGTTGGTTCCTCCGACTGCCGACATCCAATCGGCTAAGTTCTCTAATTTATTTCTGCACAACTTGAGGACAAGTTGCAATCTAAGTGTGGGGGAAGGGATAGATGGTTTATGTATCTACGTTCATTTGCTTAATCTATTAATTTTCTATGAAAAGTGCTTAATTTTCAAATTTTTTGTTATATCCCGAGTAGACAAAGACATATCTTTGCTTGAGTTTATATCATTTATGCTATATTCTGTATATTTAGTAATTTTAGTTGTTTCACCCGACACTATTTTTCACATGCCATAGTAAATGATGAGCTAAATGTTGAAAGCCTACCCTATTTTAGTTAGAGATTTTTGATGATTATAGCATGTTTCTTTGCTTATGTACAATTCTTGAAAAGTTTAGTAGTTTGTATTCTAGGATTAAAGTATGACATACTGTGAATATCTGTAAGTTTGAATGTGATAAGTGAAACGTGATTAAGTCTTTGCAATAGTAATAAATTGTTTACTTGAGGTGTTATGCTCGATTAGTGCATGTTACTAGAAATAATCTTTTCCACCGCCAAACCGAAATCTCTAAGTAAACATAATTGTAATTGTGTGTGTGGAAGTCGGTTTATGATTTGGGTGAGGTAGGGTGTACCACGTATGTCCTATTCCACTATGATGACCAAAGCTCACGACAATCGGGTTTATAGTCGCCTTATGATTGGAGTAAGGTAGGGATTATCTTGAAATGTCCTATTCTCGCTATGAGGGCAAAAGCTTATTCGATGTGTGTTAGAAAAAAGTGAAAATATTGGAATATATTATTATGAATAAGTAAGGACTTAGTTATCGTTAATCTTATCCCCAGTATAAACTGAAGGATATGTTGTAGGGATTATCCTCTGAGTCTGTCAGAAATGTTTTAGATATTCTCTACTATTTCTTTTTGGGATATGTATGTTTTGTAAAGTGCCTGTTATAGTTTTTGAATATTTCTAACTTAAATGGGAAACCGGGCTAGTTTTGGTTTGAATAACTCTCAAATTGTGGAACTTAGTGGAAGTTTATTATGGCTATGCACACACTCACTTGGGTGAACTTCTAAGTTATTGAATATACTTCATATTTGCATAGATGTTTATTTATCTCGAGTTTGATTATGTTTTGTTTTGCTCGGGACGAGCAAAAGATAAGTGTAGGGGTGTTGTTTAGGGCCAAATTATAGTGATTTTTATATATATATTGTATATCAATTTTCCCATATATGGATTATTTTCATAGATATTGAGCTATATAGTTAAATATTGAGTAAATGGTGTTTTTAATGATTAAATATGAAAACATATCAATTTAAGTGTTAATTTGTGTTTTTACATTATTTTGGAAATTATTACGTTTTGGTATGTTTTTGATATTTGTAGATACCCAATTAATGATGGAAAAGGTGATCCTAAAGAGCCAATTTCGAGTTGAGGAAGGATCAATTGAATTTATGGAAGATTAAAAGAGATAAGGAAAGAAATCAATCAAGATAAAGATGGAAAAATCAAGATTTGATCGTCGATGATTTAGCGTCCATATGAAGCAGACGAGCGTCCAAGGGTGAACTGGCGTCCATGCAGCGTCCATAATCGTATTTTACATTCAGAGTCTCCAGACGTGAGCTGAACGAGCGTCCAGTCTCCGTTCAAGAAATGAACGAGCGTCCATGATAATGAACGCCCGTCTGCCGCCGACTTTCAGCAAACCGCCTCTTATCTCTATAAATAGAGCCATATCCTCAACCCTAAGGATATACTTTTTTATACTCGAATTTTCTGAGGAGCAGCAGCCGACTTGGGAGTTTGAAGGCCGGTCACCCGAGCCTTGTGCTCGGGTGAACCGAGGTTAGATTAGGAGTAGATTAGTTCGTTTTTTCTTTTCCGTTTCATGGATCAATCCTTGTCCAATACTATGTGAGTTTGTTTTCTTTCAATTTATTCAATCCTTTTTATTTCCATGATCTTGATTTATTTTGTATCTTTCTTTGTGCTTATGATGCCATGAGAATAGATTGGAAAATTAGTTCTCTATTGATAGTTACAACATGCGGAAGTTGCATAAACGCTAGATCACCATAGAAAGATAGGGTTTTTAGCCATTAATGATGACAAGTTAATGAGTTAGATTCCTAGGTTGTTAGGTTCTTTAAAAACGAGAGTTAATTGAATCTACACCCGAGTTTTGTTTGGTAAATCAGTCTCAACACTCGAAATATGAGAGATAGATAATTGAATTCACTACGAAAGTAGGCTTTCATAGCTTGAGAGATAAGTTCACTAAGAGATTAGGGATTTGTGTCTCGTGAAAGGGTGAAACCACAAACTGAATTAGAATCATGAGATTAACTAGAATTGAAATCACTTAGGTTTGTACTTTGGTTGTTCCCATGTTTCTTAGGTTAGATTTATTTTGATTGTTCTTTTATGTTTTTCAGTTTTTATGCTTTTGCTTTTCGTTTATTTGTTTTTGTTGAGTAGCAATTGGGAGGATTACTAGGATTAGATTCTACATACCTTTTCCCACATGGATCGACCCCTTACTCATTACGCTTTACTAGCAACAACCCGATGTTTTGGTCGGTTAGGAGTTAGTTTTGCATATAGGTTAGGGTTATAAATTTTCTTTTGTTATTGATGATGCAAAATCTCCCCAACAATTCTCTAAACCATTACTAAGATGCGTGCGACCTGAGGAGATCGATGGTATCCTCATTGAGTTGCATGAAGGGGTATGTGGCGGCCATCCAGCTAGCCGCACCCTCACTCAGAAGGTCTTGTTAGCAGGATACTACTGGCCGAAACTCGCAGAGGACGCCAAGAAATATACTAAAACGTGCGACGTGTGTCAAAAATTCACGGATATTCCCAGGCTACCATCAGTAGAACAAAGCATTGTCATAGCCGCATGGCCCTTCGACATGTGGGCCATCGATCTCATTGGGCCATTAAAAAAGGAGAGCTCAGGATGCGAGTATGTGGTGGTCGCAGTGGATTATTTCACCAAGTGGATCGAGGCCAAAGCCTTGGTAAAAATCAGTACCAAGGACATAACTTATTTTCTGTTCGACCAAATATGGACCAGATTCGGCGTCCCCAGAGTAATAGTGTCAGATCACGGACCACAATTCAGGGAGGAGTTCGACACATTCTGCGAAGAGAACAATGTCAAACATTGGCAATCGTCAGTATGCTATCCACAGGGGAATGGTCAGGCCGAGAACGCAAACAAACAAGTACTCAGCGTGCTAAAAAAGAGTCTGGGCGAAAAAGCGGGTAAATGGCCTGATCACCTCCCCGTGGCTTTATGGGCACTCAGAACGTCGCGAAAAACTACCACAGGGGAGACTCCTTTCGCCTTAACCTACGGATCCGAAGCTATGGCTCCGGTGGAGATGGCCCTACCAAGTTTAAGGGTCGCACATTTCAGCGAAATAGATAACCCGCTCAAAAGGAAGCTCGATCTCGATTTAGCAGAGGAGCGGCGGATCGAATCATATGGACGTTTGCTCAACTGCAAACAGACCGCCAAACAACATCATGACAAGCGCGTTCGGGGTCATCACTTCGCCATTGGGGATTACGTTTTGCGAAAGAGGCAGGCCACCGGCCACGAAGCTAAGAAAGGGAAGTTATCGGAGAATTGGGAAGGCCTAGAGAGGATCGCTCGGATAGTCAAGAAAGGAACTTACGTACTAAGTGATAACCAAGGTCGCGAGTACAACCGACCTTGGCATGCAGATAATCTGAAAAAATATTATATGTAAAGCGTACGTCTGCCCGCGTACGAGCAGAGCATGTGGAAAGGGTAATCAAAATAAAAGGGGCATCTTCAGTTATTAAGAGATACAATTGTTTCCAGCAAATATACGGCATACCATGCCCTTCGATCCAAAAAAAGGGGGGGGGGGTACACTCTATCTAATGAGTGTACCTATAACGATCTAGTGAATGCTTCGGCACCCTCGCTAAGCCGCATAGCTTCGTTATTAGTGAAGAAAAAGGGAAGCGGCGATGTCGGTCCATAGAGACCGCGAAATTAACCTCTTCACGATGAATCAAGATTCCCCAATCAATGTCAACATGATAATCGCGAATAGCGTACAAAAGCAAAGCTTCGGCTTCACTTACAGCCTCGTTATCTGTGGACAGGAGGGCGCGCGAGTTGATGAACCTCTTCCACTCACGATTGCTGCGAGAAAGATCGGACGCAAGTCCCAGTGCATGAGGTCGCTCGTAAGCAGGAAAGAGCTCGCGGAGGGCTCGTCGTAAGCAAGTTTGTCTACTTAACTCATCGGCAAGGTTCCAAGCGCGCTCATAATGGGATGAGGGGTCGATAGTGGGTATACCCAAGGCACCATTGATAGATTCCGGAGTAAAAATGACCGCGACGCCATGAAGGGTAATACAGCTGGCAGTCCCCTCAGATGCAACTTCAGACAAGATAGAATAGAACTCCCTCACTATTGTAAGATTGGGAATTATTGATGAAGGTGGTGCAACAAAATCTGCCCACCCAGAGAAACGTACGCGCAGAAGAGAGCCGTCACCCTCGACCTTGCTCTGATTTAAACCCCTCTCCTTCGCAGGCTCAACCCACTCAAAATAGCGCCAGAAATGATCTTTAGCAACGTCAGAGGCAGTAAAGAAGAAAGGGGATACATCACGAGTAGGACGGGCTTTAAAAACTCGCACTCTACCCTCTCCAGATGGAAGAGACATGGTTCTCACAACAAAAATCTATGCAAGAAAAGAGTAAAAAT
This sequence comes from Gentiana macrophylla, assembly GCA_026214975.1. Classification (NCBI taxonomy): domain Eukaryota; kingdom Viridiplantae; phylum Streptophyta; class Magnoliopsida; order Gentianales; family Gentianaceae; genus Gentiana; species Gentiana macrophylla. Next base: position 121,607,598 of record CM047810.1, on the reverse strand, counting down.
AAGGTTAGTATGCCTCTTCCTTTTATAGCAGAGGTTAGCAAAGGAACGGCCACGATCAATCGATCCTACGGCCAGGCACATGCGGTGCGTTTATCTCGAATTTTGAAATTCAAAGGACGCATTTAATGCCTATCGGTTATCTCGCCTAATACGATTCTTGGCCATATTCATGCACGCGATTATTAGCCGAGATTTTAGGCCGTTTTGAACACACATACACCGCCAGTGAGCTGTCAAATCAATCCAGATCCCTGGATTCCCGGCAAGCACGACAGTCGAGAGGCTAGTTCAGTCAAATCAACTCAGCTCCTAAGCTTCCAGTAAACATCCACTCCGCCTCGAAACTAGGGGGCCACAGAAAAACAAGCTTTGCAAAATATAGACCCTTATTACTTGCAACAAGTCCGCAAAGACAAGCTATAATGAATTGCGGCGACGATCTATTTTGCTCAAGTCTCCTCGCACCTCGATCAAAACAGGGGGGACGGGAAAATATTAACGCACAACAGGAACTTCTCAATCTTCTCAGCTGATTCAACCTTAGTTATTTTAGCGAGCTCAACAAATCTCGCCAAAATAAAGGGGGCCGCACACATACAAGACAAGATAGCAGGAAATAAATCAGAAAAACAAGCACAGTAGATAAACCAAGAGGGGCCAAAACGGCCACAATGTCAATACAGAAAGTAAAAAGGTTTTAAGTTATTACAATCATCAAATGAGGACGCCAAATAGTTCAAAAAAGTGAGAGCCAAATTTATTATTACAAAGCCGCAGAAATATAGAAAACAAAAGCACAGGGCATTTAAACGGGCCGGGGAGTGTCAATGTACTCATCACCAGGTTGATCGCTTGCGGAGGATTCTTCAGATCACAAAGTTAACGAGATTGATGGAGGAGGATCCCATACCGGTCGCCGCGCTCTATCTCGTTAGTTTGGATGGCGACGATGTGATCTGCTCACCGTGATGGGATATCCGGGTGAATGGCCAACAAGTCGGGAGATCGCGGACATGTTAACCCAACGAAGCATTTCCTCCAAGGTAATGCTCTCCCGGCCATGATAAGCCCAAAGACAACGAGCGAGGTGATTAAAACCTTGATCGAAGCTAGCCTCCTGGAAGTCACCGAACTCATCAGAAAGCTTGAAGGCTTCCACAGCGGCTGGGCCCGCCATCTCGGCGGCCTTCTCTGCAGCAGCAAGTTTCTCCTTCAAATTTGCGACCTCCTCACGCGCAGCCGCTAGCCGCTTCTTCAAATGGAATTATGGGCTTCATCCTTCAGGGCTTGCACATTCTCCTGCAGCTCCGCATCCAGTTTAGCGCTCTCCGCCATGAGTTTCTTCATCCGCTCAACCTCAGCTACCGCTTGCGAGCCCTTGTTTTCAGAAGCGATCCTGGCTTTCTCCGAGGCTCCAAGGGCCGCCGTCACTTTCTTAAGCTCAGCTTTGCGCTTCTCTGCGGCTTCAATCGCCTTGTTTATACGAGTCCCAAGCTGAAAAAGAGGAAATGATAAGCCTGAGGAAAGCGCAAAACACGAAAGGAAAAAATACAAGATTAACAAGCTTACCATGGAAGCAGCGATTCCAAATTGGCCTGAAAGGTCTTTAAGTTCGGCGACCTCCTTGCCAGCAGGGGCGTCTTCTTGAATCACGACGCGAGACGTGATCCCCCTCCCAATCTCCAGCTGAACCCCGTGCGGCGAATCCCATGCCAGGCGACCCAAGGGGATAACATCAGCGATGGCCTCTCTTATCTGGCCCGCCTTGTTCATGTCGAGATTTTGAGTGAAGTTGGGGTCCAGCCACACCGCCTCTTTCCCCTTGTAGCGCGCGGGCGGTGTCCCGGCGGCAAAGGCTCCATCCCTCGGGGATCTCTCAACAATGGCCTCAGGCGTCTGAGTCCTTATCGGCCAGGCTCGCTTATCCGCACGATCGCTTGCTTTACCACGCCAATGCTTTTGTCTTCTCAACCCTTGGTCGCTTCGCCCCCGACTCTCTTTACGGGTTCATCAACTTGCGACCTTTTTTGGGTAATGGTCTGACCGAGCTCGCATCCGGGCGCCACCGCGACCTTCGTAGATCATACGCCTCGTCGGTAATAGTGGCGCCCACGATGACGGGAACTTTCCTAAGGGCTTGTTTCAAGGTCGTTTGCCGAGCCTTGGCCTGCTCCTCAGCCAGCCTCTGCCTTTGAGCACGGCGTTCATTAGCATCCATACCTGCAAAAAGGGTTCGTTAAAAACAGATTCGAAAGAAAGAGCAACGCGTGGAAGTTACACCTTGAACTCCTTAAAGATCTAATAAATGCAAGGAAATTTACAGGGCGGCCTTCTTTCCGGATCGCCTCCGCATACGGGACACTCAGACGGAAAGCGTTGCCCTATATGACAATCCCCTATCCAGTCGGGGTCGCTCTCCTCAGGAACCATGGCAACCACTGGAACCGCCTTACCCGGGCCCGCGAGACCCGCCATGCGCGCAAATGGAAGCGCCAGATCCAGAAGATCGACCCAAGCAATGTTCCTTAAGGAGGCCTCGACCCCATCAGATTGAAGGAGGGTCATGAGCCCTTTGACAAAACGCCGTTCTGGTATAGGAGGCTCGTCGATCGGGAGGGTAGATTTCCCCGTGCGTTTTGCGGCCCTAGGAAACGGCCAGCCGACCTTGGATTCCACCTTGAGGATCCGCTTCTGCCATCTGTGAATCTTATTTGGTAACAAGAATAGTAGGCGGGGCGTCTTGGACCTTAAGGATATTTGCCCCGCAATGCTCGTCCCACAAAACCAGTGAAAGTGGCCCAGCAAGGTCAGCGAAGGTTCTATCTTCATCATTCGACACATCACGACGAAGGCCATGATTTGAATAACGGTCCCAATGGCAAAATCGGAAGGGAGAGCTCCCATCAGTTCGCAAATCCTCACAAAGAAAGGGTCGAATGGAGGTCGGAGCCCCGCGTAAAAATGATCAAAATGCAGAATCAGGGCGTCATCTGAGCGGCGAGCACACACGTAATCCTGGCGATCCCCAGGTTTAAACTTATCCTCCTCTTTCGAATAATCAAGCAGGGAAAATCGATACACGCTCGTGTCAATTTTAAATCGACGATGGATAAATTGGTTAAGGTCTCTGCTATCACAAAGCTGCGCCCACTTTTTCTCCAGCGCCTTTTCGTACTCCGCCAGGATAGAGAATTCTCTCATCGCCTCGGGATTATTGGGCACGGGTTTCTTCGCTTTAGCAGCGGCCTCCCCAACAGTGATTTTGGGATCTTTCTTCTTTCTTGGTTTTTTAGGGAGCTCCCAAACAATATGGCGAGGCAGGGGGGCATTTTCGTCCTCGCTCGACCTCATTAGCTCGTGAAGAGCGGCGTCCTCAATATATGCCTCGTTATGGTCGGCTCCACTCCACTGACTCGGTTCGAAACCCGCTCTTCAACGTCCGGCATCTCTCTCTCGCCGGCCTCGCTGGTGCTCGTCCCTTGAGCTCGTGCCATTTCCTTACGGCTTTTCTTGCGTCGCGGGACGGGGTCAGGAAACAGAGAATCCAGGTCAAAAGGATCGCTACTTGCTCGAATGGCGGCCTCTTCACCGGTTATCTCTTCAACAGGGCCGCCCTCGGCGGACTTCTCAGGACTAGAGGGGTCATCACCCTCTTCCTCATGAGCGTAATCGTAAACCTCTCCGCCCTCGCCTCGAGTCACCTCGACAGAGTACTCTCCGTCCGACATCCTGCAAAAACAAGAGGAAAATGTGGAGCTTTCAGACCTGGGATAATGGAAATTAAACCAGGAAGGTAATCGCACCCATCTCGACGCCTCCGCTTTTACAGAGAAACGGAAAGCGATTGCCGTAAAGAGAAATACAGACTCCAAAGCAAGCATAATAAGTAGAGAGTTTTAAAGCAATGGTTCACTCAGTGAAGAACCACAATAGAAACACCAACCCAAAACCTCAACTTTTTCAGAAAAACATCTTACATCCAAACACATTGCCCAAACATTTGATCAAATACCAGGAAAGGGCTCGAAAAACAAAAGGAAAACAAGAAAAAAAAAGGACAAGGGAGAAGAATTTACCTGTTTTTCTGGGAAAAATAGAAGGAGCAGCCTAAAGAACACGTCGGAATCTCCAAACTCCTGCCGGAAACCCTCGGAACCCACTTCCACCACCGTCAAAATTTGCCGTTAGCCTCCGCCGGAAGCTTTTGCTAATCCTAGATTGAGGAGAGAACTCGGAGAAAAATTGTGGGAAAATAGAGGAGTGAAAAGTGAGGAGGTGTTGAGGAGGCTAGCCTTATATAGGCAAGCAAGTGGTGATCGTGGGGCTAGGAATTAAACCATCCAACGGTTGGGGATTGCGCGGTCGATTCAAATTCCGAAATTCGAAAACCGCAATCATTATGGAGGCCAATCAATGTCCACGTACATGCTTGGGCAGTTGCCAAGGGCGTTACTACCCACGTAATTGCAGTTATCAAGGGGAGGCTGACGTCAACCACGATCTGACTAACTGCCCCATCGAAGCTTAACGGATGGCCTCGCAGACCACGAGGTCGCAAAAACAGGCCCAGAGTTGCTTCGAAGGCCGCTTGCTTTGAAAGCACGGCCCTTAGTGAACAAGTCGCATCGTTTACACGAGGTCGCAAAAAGGCCCAGAGTTGCTTCAAGGCCGCTTGCTTTGAAAGCACGGCCGCCCTTAGTGAACAAGTCGCATCGACGACGAGGTCGCAAAAGCAGCCCAGAGTTGCTTCAAGGCGCTTGCTTTGAAAGCACGGCCCTTAGTGAACAAGTCGCATCGCATTTACGAGGTCGCAAAAACAGCCCAGAGTTGCTTCGAAGGCCGCTTGCTTTGAAAGCACGGCCCTTAGTGAACAAGTCGCATCAGACGACGAGGTTGCAAAAACAGGCCCAGAGTTGCTTCGAAGGCCGCTTGCTTTGAAAGCACGGCCCTTAGTGAACAAGTCGCATCAGACGACGAGGTCGCAAAAACAGGCCCAGAGTTGCTTCGAAGGCCGCTTGCTTTGAAAGCACGGCCCTTAGTGAACAAGTCGCATCAGACGACGAGGTCGCAAAAACAGGCCCAGAGTTGTTTCGAAGGCCGCTTGCCTTGAAAGCACGGCCCTTAGTGAACAAGTCGCATCAAAAGATGAGGTCGATCATACTCCGCCCAAGAACTCACTACTCCACACTCGACGTTTTCCTGAAAATAGTCAAGATATGGAGTAGGGGGCCATTGATGATACAAATTATCACCTCCAATGGGAGCGCTCATATGGCGACGTCCAGAGGCATTAAGAGCAGGCCCGCCACCCACAACCCCTACCTGGAACTTCGTAAAAGCTAGGGGGCCGGCGGGCGGCCATAAATATAAGGCTCCCCAAGGAGGCCGCGTAAGACTTGAGAGAAAACAGGGGGCAAAGGCCCGACAATGAAGACGGCGACCTGGGCGACCATAAGGGGTCGCCGCCCGGATATTACATCCACTTGCTACTAGATATTTTACCCACTTGATGTCAGATATTTAGTGTTTACTTAGCTACTAAGACTAGTGACTAAGCTGCTTCTGCACCACCAGTCTTTACTTCACCCCTAAGTTTAATCTCCCTATAAAAGGAGAGTCTTGTGTAACCTAATAAAGGAGATCTAAGACCAAAATTAACAGGCAAAAGCTCTACAAGAACAAGCTTATTTCATCATCCTCCTCTCGTCACTACCTGTCTCCGACCAACTTATAAGTAATCTACTCACAAATAAGCCAGATATCCACTCCACTAACGCCGCTACGCCATTGTGACGATTTCTGCAACGTCAGAGGACAAGGTTTACTCTCCTATATAAAGAGAGTTCTCCCAAGCCTAAATACACACATAAATTTCGACTTCTGTTTTCAGAGAGAGGAAGAAATAATTTCGGCCAAAGGGGAAAAAAGGGGGAAAATCTTGGAGGTTTTCCGGGTAGCATATCGAAAGGGTTCGAGTCGAGAATTTCCTTCCACCGGGAGTTGCTTGGATCACACGTGCGGAAGATCGTGGTGCTCTTCACATCATCTTTTCTTTGCGGTTCTTCTACTTGGATTTTGAGATCCAAGAGGTATGATCTACAACCCCCTTGTAGATATAGATCTAGTTATTTTATTACGTGTATTTTATAGATCTAGATCCTTAAATCGCTCTCCGCTATGGGATGATATTACTAACACTTTTCACATTTACAAAGGAGGGGGAGTGGGAATAAATGACAAGAAAGAGCTAGAAAATGGGACTAAAGCCTGCATGAAATAAATTTTGAATGATAAGACCAAATCCACTTTGTTGATTGTTACTTACAGTGGAATAGACCCAAATGCGCTATTTCATTATTCAACTATTTCGACGTTTTTTTTACAAAAAAGACCTTGAAAAATGTATCGGAAAAATATCAACCGAGATGTCATAATACATAGGGCGAAAAAAAAGGAAAAGTATGACGGAAGAATTACGATCATTTGATGATTAAATCAAAAGATACGTCTTTTTTGTAATTAAACAAGAGAGAAATGTCAAATCAGTGGAATTGAAATCGTCATTTTTGCCCAAAAAATCCACTGGATTAAATGTATTTTTCTCTACATTGTCTTTTTACATTTGTGTAATCACTGTTTTGTTTGCATATATCTATTTCCACATTGTTCTTTTTTCATATAAAGACAGTGTTTAATTGAATATCAAATACTCCCTCCGTTTTTTTATATATGTCGCAGAGAGAATAATCACACAGATTAAGAAAGTAATTAATATGTGTATTGGAAATGTATTCTTTTATTGGAGATGTAAATGTTTTATTGGTAAAGTAGTTTTTAGTATTGGAATTGTGTTTTTTTTATTGGAGATGTAAATATTTTGTTTGTAAAGGAGGAAAAAATAATAAATGCTGCATTGGAAATGTAAAATGACAGATAAATAAAAAAATGGCAAAAACTAAAATGTGAGATATAAAAAAACGGAGGGAGTAGTATATTTGGGAAATTAGGGATAATGACACAATCTGGAATATTTTTAAGTAACAGGACAGCTACATATTTTTTATAGGGAGAATGACAACTGCATAATTTTTATACCGAGAAGAACAAACAGTGAATCCCGAAAATCAGTGAATCTCCCTAGTGAATCCCGAAATCAGTAAATTTCGACAGTGAATCCCAAAAATTAGTGAATTTTCGACAATGAATTTTGAAAATTAGTGAATTTCGACGATGAATTTCAAAGATGATGAATTTTAACAAAGAATTTGAACACAAATGAATTTTGACAGTGAATAAATAGTTTTGTCCTTTATGCAAAAGTTTCAAAAGACTGTCATTCTACTCAATTGATGAAATATTTATGTCCTTCTCCATCATTCCCCTAGTATATTTAACGCAATGTGTTTGACAGAAAGTGCAAAAGATAAAGAATCACTGAAAACTTCAATATTTGGCATAGTAACTACATTGACTATAAATATTGAGGTTTGTCAGAACATAACACGCTTTGGTGACGACTATTAACATTTTTCACGACATAACCTTTTCGTGTATCTACATACGCAAAAAAGCGTTGTGACATTTTTTTTTCCGTCATGAATAACTTTAGTGACGAAGATTATCACTTTTGTGATGATTTTTTCGTCACTAAAGATCTTCTTTTAGTGATGATTCATATACGTAACTGTGGTCAGACCACATTCAAATTTGCGATCTATAATACCATATATGTATGCATACGAGTATAAAAATATACATATATGTTTTTTTGCTACATGATATAATCATATATTCTTGCCTGTTCGCAAGTAGTCAAGCCAAGTATCGCAATTGCTCGAGTATATAACGTTCGTTTGATTTGCAAGGGGAGTCCACTTCTGAATTGAGTCGATCTCAAGTTATAATTTATGAGTAACTTGGTTTGCTTACAGCCCTAAACTCGTGTCTGATGTGCTTTCTCAATCAAAAGAAAACAAATAAAAATCACTCATTATCGATATGACAAAAACACCCTTAATTAAGATATGGGTTTCACACATCGTCTTTGTTAACGTTTAAGGATAATTGAAGAAATCAATAGCACATTGAAGGAGAATTCCACCATATTTCTCGTCATGTTGTTTTCGACGAAACCTCATTTCCATTTATACACTCCCTTCTTGCCACCCTCTTCATTATCTCTCCTACCGCCCTCCCTACTGAACCCCCCTCAGCCCCCTCTTCTCCTTTTCGGCCTCAACCTTTTCTTCTTCTTCTTCACCAACTCCATTGTCCACTTCTTCTCCTCTTTCCCCTCCCGACCCTCCACCCCTACATCAAATGGTTACCTGCTTGTGGTGGTGGTTGGTGTTGGTTGATGGGATAAAAAAATCGGAGAAAGAGCATAAAATAGGTGTTAAAATGAAGAGGAACATAAAACATAAAACATAACATGAATCATACCGTGACAAAAGCAAAAATATTGAGATTAATATAGTCCATACCGTTAGTGTTAACAAAAGCAAGGACGGAGGTTAATAGAAATCTAGAAAGCTTCAAACCAACCCGGAAAAAAATATTACACTAAAAAATATGTGTAGTCTAGTCGGATCCATAAATATTCTTAATCCAACCCACGCGACGAACTCGATATAGTCCATTAGTCCACAACAACTTAAAATCCTGGCTCCGTACTTGAACAAAAGTTATTTAAGTCTTAAATCTTTTTTAGAAGTCCAATTATTTTCAAATCTTTTCTAATGTGACCTGAATGCCGGTTAACTTAAAAAATTAAGTATTTGACATTTAGTGCCACCAGTATTTTTTTAAGGCAATAAAGACAATATTTTCTATAATATTCCTATTATACCCTTGTTAATAAACAATTAGAAAATAAAGATGCTGCAATTAATTTGAAGTTGGAATCGTTTTCATGGATGCTAATAAACCTTTTTAAGAGGATCTTTTGGTTTCTTGGTTGTTTTGGATACATGGATTTGGGCAATGTCTTGTTTTTTATCTTTTGGTTTCTTGATTGTTTTGGATACATGGATTTGGGTACGTGCTGCTGTTTAGTGGCTTTGATCTTTTGTTTCTTGTTTGTTTTGGATATATGGATTTGCTACTGTCTAGTATAGTTTTTTCATGCTCCTGCTTTGTGACGAGGGTCGGGTCAGCACCTCGCCACGTGTCGCCTTCACATAAGCACAGTAATAAATAAAGATAGAGAAAAGCTTCCCCCAAGTGACAGAACCCCCAGTACCCGAGCTGCATGAGCTCGGTCACCATCCTCTGACCTCTTCAGGTCGGCCAGTGCATATGGTCAAGCCTACTCGTGCCCGACCCTACATGTCGGCCTAAGTCCTTCTCGGACATAACATCTTACGCACGCATTAAATCAGATAAATACGGAAATAATCCATAAGCATAACTACTATGATCGTGGCATTCAAATATGCCCATAATTATCTCTTAAAATCAAGGAAATCAAATCATCATTATCTCTTTCTTAGGGAACACGAAATCCAAGCCCAACAAGGACAAAGGCCCATGACGGCTTAGGGCATAATGCCCCTCTATATAAACCGTCCTAAGGAACTACGAAGACTTGATTCCAATTCATATATTGGATACGTAGGCAACTTGAGAAACAACATCTCAAGTGCTGTCTAAACCACCACCAAAACACCCCCTCTTTTTATCGTTTTTATGATTCTTAAAGCTTTTTGCAGGTTGTCATTAGAAGAATAGCCCCGGATTCATCATCGACTATTCCAGCATCATCAAATGGCACTAGAAGGAGGGTCTTCCTACTGGCAACTTTGTTAAAAAAAATCCAATAGCAAAAACGCAGTCAGATTGGCGTCTAATTTCCAGAGATTGAGCCATTGAAATAAAATTTCCACTGTTCATATTCAATAAAAAGGAGGGACGAATAAGCCCTCCAAATGTCGTGCGGATCGGAATCCGTTTCGATGTCCGATCGTCGCCGGAAATTTGCTGTTGTATCACCAAAAACGCAGCAGTCAGATCGGTGGCTACTTGCCAGGGATTGAGCCGCTGAAATAAAATTTTCACCATTCATATTGAAAAATAATGAGGGACGAATAAGCCCTCCAATTTTCGTGCCAATCGGAGTCCATTTCGATGCCCGATCGTTGCCGTAAAGTTGCTGTTGTATCACAAAATCGCAGCAGTCAGATCGGCGGCTACTTGCCATGGATTGACCCGTTGAAATAAAATTTCCACCTTTCAGATTGAAAGAGAAGGAGGGTCGAATAAGCCCTCCAAATTTCGTGCCGATCGGAGTCCGTTTCAATGCCTGATCGTCGCCAGAATTAAAGTTGCCGATGTATCATAAAAAACACGGCTCCCCAAGATCTGAGTCGAGCTCCCCAGCTCTCAAGATACAAGCTCTCATCGGGTTTTATTTCTACAACTTAAATGATCACGCTTCTTATTTATTTTTGGAACTCTCCCGACCTAAAGAGTCGGGACGCGCTTTCTTATTGTTGGAACACTCCCGACCCAAAGAGTCGGGAAGAGCTTTCTTATTTTTGGAACTCTCCCGACCTAAAGAGTCGGGATGAGCTTTCTTATTTTTGGAACTCTCCCGACCTAAAGAGTCAAGACGAGCTTTCTTATTTTTGGAACTCTCCTGACCTAATGAGTCGGGACGAGCTTCCTCATATTTGGAACTTGCCTGCGATCGAGCCTTCTGTAAAACCGACTTCAGTTCGGCATCATTCGAACGAGCCTTCTATAAGACCGACTTCGGTTCGGCATCATAACTGGAACTCTATTTTGAGCGAATATTTTATATGACCGACTTTAGTTCGGCATCATATTTGGAACTCGCCTGCGAGCGAGCCTTCTATAAGACCGACTTCAGTTCGGCATCATATTTGAAACTCGCATGCGGCTGCGAGCGAGACTTCTATAAAACCGACTTCCATTCGGCGTCATATTTGGAACTCGCCTGCGAGAGAGCCTTCTATAAGACCGACTTTAGTTCGGCACGATATTTGGAACTCGCCTTCGAGCGAGCCTTCTATAAGACCGAATTCAGTTTGGCATCACCAACAGATTACGCCAAATACGTAAACGGTACATTAATTTATTATCATTTTGTTTTCCATTACGAATGGTCTTTATTGAGTTTAAAGGACAAACACACGCTCAACGAAGTCCGGGAAGTCAGACAAATCTGGCCTTGCTCGGTAAAGAATTAATGCGAGAAGTCAGTCTAACCTGGCCCTGCTCGCCGTGCTTTAAAAACGAGAAGTCAACACTAGCCTAGCCCAGCTCGTCCTAAAACTTTCACGCGAGAAGTTAGTCCGTCCTAGCCCTGCTCTCCATGCTTTTAAAATGAGAAGTCGGACTAGCCTGGACCATCTCGTCCTCAAACTTTCATGCGAGAAGTCATCCGACCTAGCCACGCTCGCCGTGCTTTAAAAATGAGAAGTCACCACTAGCCTGGACCAGCTCGTCCTCAAACATTCATGTGAGAAGTCGATCGACCTAGCCCCCGCCGCCGTGCATTAAAAACGAGAAGTTAGCACTAGCCTGGCCCAGCTTGTCCTCAAACTTTCATGCAAGAAGTCACTCCATCCTAGCCCGGCTCGCTGTGCTTTAAAAACGAGAAGTCGATCAATCTGCCTTGCTCATCCTAGACATTAATGCGATAAGTCGGTCCGATCTGGCCCCGCTCGCCATCATTTAAACGAGAAGTCAGTTCAATCTGGTCTTGCTCGTTCTAAACATAAATGTGGGAACACTACAACAAATTTGGTTTTTAGAGACCGTATTTTTAGGGACGACATTTGTCGTCCCAAAATAAAGATTATTCGGAACGACATGTCGTCCCTAAAGATCGATCAACGTTCGATTAATTAAATATGAGAAATTTAAATTTTGGGGATTTATTCTTTGTTTTTAGGGCCGACATTGTCGTCCCTAAAAATAGTTAAATTTCCCGCCTTCCACGTGGAATCCATAGTGGCAAATTTTACCGAAACTTACATAGGGCTGACATTTGTTGTCGTCCCTAAAAATGTTTTTATTAAAATTGATTTTTTTAATTAAAAATGATTTTGTTTTATTAAAAAACTTTAGGACGACATTTGTCGTCCCTAAAAACGAACTTTTTATTAAAATTGATTTTTTTATTAAAAATGATTTTATTTTATAAAAAATATATTTAGGACGACATATGTAGTCCCTAAAAATAAAGTTTTATTAAAAATGTTTTTTTTTATTAAAAATGATTTTGTTTTATTAAAATTTATATTTAATATTTAAAATTCAAATTTTTAACCTAAAATTTTTATTTAATATTTAATAATTATATTTTTGTATCTAAAAATTATATTTAATATTTTAAATTGAATACTCGTTAATCAATATCGAGTTTGAAATCAACATTTGACTTATAAGTAACGGGATTGAGTTTTAATTTACTACTTATTAATCAATCTCGATGTTGAATTCAATATTTGACTTAAAAGTAACGAGCATCGGGTTTGAAAATGACTACTCGTTAATGAATTTGAGTTTGAAATCAACATTTGACTTATAAGTAACGAGTCTCGAGTTTGACTTATAAGTAACGAGCATTGAGTTTGAATTTACAACTTATTAATCAATATCGAGTTTGAAATCAATATTTGACTTATAAGTAACGAGAATTGGGTTTTATTGGTCTACTTATTAATCAATCTTGAGGTTGAATTCAACATTTGACTTAAAAGTAACGAGACTCGGGTTTGAAAATCACTACTTGTCAATCAATCTCGAGTTTGAAATCAACATTTGACTTATAAGTAACGAGCCACAGATTTGAAAACCACTAATCGTTAATCAATCTCGATGTTGAAATCAACCTCGAGATTGATTAATAAGTAGACCACCTAGAGCTACCTATAGCTAAGTAACGAGCATAAATGGAATTAGTGTGGCTGACATCAAATAACTAATGATAATCTTTGTTATGTACAAGACAAAGCTCTTAATACTATTGTATCCATAGTAAATATTTCAGTAATGTAGATATCGACTCATTTACATACAAGGCAATCAGAAATATCTAGAAATGTATGAAAGAAAGAAGATAATAAACCAAAAAATTGATTAAAATGAATGGAAACAACTCAAAGTAGAAATGCTCTGTGTAGTACTAGTAATTATCATTTCAACTTCAACTTCCAAAGCGAATAAATTTGGAGTTGTCTTCTCATGTAGTCTTATACTAGGTGTCTTTCGCTAGTTATAGGTAGCTCTAGGTGGTCAACATATTTTCTTTTAAATCTTTTTTTTCTTTTGATTTCAATAATGATCAATCAATATCGTGTTTGAAATCAATATGTGTAGTACTAGGGCTTGAATTCAATAATGATCAATCAATATCGTGTTTGAAATCAACATTTCACTAAGTAACGAGCATCAGGCTTGAATTAAATATTGATCAATCAATCTCGAGTTTGAAATCAACAATTGCCTAAGTAACGAGCATCAGACTTGAATTCAATACTAGTCAATCAATATCGAGTTTGAAATCAACATTTCACTAAAACGAGTCTCGGGCTTGAATTCACGAATGGATCAATATAAATTGATTAATATAAAATTATTATAAATTTATCAATATAGAAATCAACAATGTCTCGGGTTTGAATTCAATAATGATCAATCAATCTTGAGTTTGAAATCAATAATTTCCTAAGTAACGAGTCTCGGGCTTGAATTCAATAATGATCAATCAATCTCGAGTTTGACTAAGTAACGAGCATCGGGCTTGAATTCAATACCGATCAATCAATATCAAGTTTGAATTCCGGGGTTCGTTATCGAGCAATCGATTTGAATATAAGGGTTCGTTATCGAGCGAATGAGTTACATCGTTATCATTATCGATCATTGTGATAGTAGTATCGACTATGGTTTGTTCGATCGTTATCGAGTGAATGAGTTAAGAGTCGCGTTCGTTATTGAACGATCGTTTTGAATTTTGGGGTTCGTTATCGATCATTGTGATAGTACGTACTATATACTATTATGAACGAAAAATAAAATACTATTGTTATAAATTTATTATCAACGAAAAATAAAATTTTTTATAACCCGAGGCTCGTTAATTAGTCTTAAAACCCGAGTCTCGTTAATTAGTCTTAAAACCCGAGTCTCGTTATAATGTTCAATTCATAAAATTTTTAAAAGTAATAATGTTTAATAAATGATTAAATGATTTAATTTATACAATTATATTTAAAGGGACGACATTGTCGTCCTTTAAAACAAAAAAATAATCTAAAATCGATAAAATTTGGGGGAAAGGTTTAGCGCCAATTTTTTTAAGTTAAAGGGGACGACAATGTCGTCCCTAAAGATAGAAAAGTCGTCCCCTAATAATCTAACCTAAATTAGAATACATTGCGAGAGGAGCTTCTTCTCCATTTCAATTTTTCATTCTCCTCCTCCTCTCTCCTCCGCACACACCACCTCCTCTCCTCCTCCTCTCCTCCGGCTTCAACCACAGCCACCTCCTCTCTCTTCACCTTGAACCACACGACCACGTCTGACATAAATGCAGGTGGACTGCGGCCCACTTCCACCACTGTCCTGCAGCACCTGCACCTCCTCCACCGTCCTGCGCACCCGCACTCCTCCAAACGACTTCCACCGCTTCCACCGTCTTGCAGACCTACTTTCGGTAATTTATCTTTAATTTTTGTTTCATATATCTTTAATTCTGTTTCTTGCAAGTTAGCTCAGCCATCGGACTAACTCGACGGCAGACAGCACCCTGTATGTTATTTCTATTTACCACTGTTTTATTTCTATTTTATTATGTAAAAGTCCTAAACTACCCCTGGACGAGTTTATCAGCAAATGTATGCCTAGATAGTTGTTGTTTTGTTCTTTGCTTTTCTCTTTCTTGGTTGTTGAGGTTTGTTAGATCTTGAGGAGGATATATGGAGGGATGATAGGTGTATGGAGAGTGTGTAATGTTTGTTATCTTTTTCCCCTCTCAATCGAATTTCTCTCTTCTCCTCTACCTTACATTTTCTTCATTTTCCTGCTATCTTTCTGTATTTCTGCTTTGCATTTGACTCGGATAATTATCAAATTAAGGTGTTATAACTTTGACACCCATCGTTTGTTTACCACATACTTTCTTTGTTGTGCTAATTTCTTGCATATAACCATTGTGTTGACCACACCACCAGACAAAGACCCATCATTTTGCAACAGAATGAAAATTAGTTGCTTTTCTTTGTTCTGTTCATATTTAGCTTAGATTACCACTTTGGGATCAATATTGCATTCACCATTGGGGAACATTTGGCATCTTGAAAAAAATAAAAAAATTGATCATGTCATGATCTGCGTTTGTAAACCATTGATCATATAAAACGGAGATCTCTTGTCACACCGAAAATATCGAGTATTCACATTTGTACTTAATCGTTCCCGTGTCTATAAGATCAAATCGAAGATCCGAACAAAATGCCAATTGTCTACTTAAACGGTATTTCTTGAATAAAAATAGGGGTGTAATATGTGTATGTGTATATTATTATATACCGCCTTCTTAATTCTGATTTTGTTAGGTGGTTCTTGAAACACCGCTTCGAAGTTTTTCGTCTCTCCTCGCCGGTGTTGTTGTTCGATGCTTCTAATAACGCAAAGCTTATGCTCCTGCCTCTTGTGCTATTTATTTGTCTTTGGTTGTCTTGCTACAAGAGAGTAATAAGTTATTTGTGGCTTTTGAATTACAGCAACGTTGAGACGGTAATTTCGAGCAAGATATTGTAGCTGCTCGGGTTAGCAAACAAGGATATTGCTTCAGGTCAGTGTAGTTAGAGGTGCTACTGCAAACCTCAATAGTTAGGGGATCTATTGCAAACCCCGTAGTTACGAGATCTACAGAAAATCTCGCTTTCCTTGCACATGTAGAATCTATGCAATACTTTGCCTTATAGTTGATAGCTTGTATTTAAATTGTCTATTAACACTTAACACGTATGAAACTAGACATGACCATTGGATTGAAATGGTTTACAACCTGTGTTGAAAATTAAGGTTAATGTGTTGATGATTTTAGTTTAGAAATCGGAGTTTAGGCTAGTTATTTGATTTGGGATTGAAATGGTTTACAAGTATGTGCTTATTGATAAGCATAACATACAAAAGGTCCTCAAAGGAGTCTTTGTTCCTACCCAAATGAAAAAATGAATGCTGGTGGTCTTTGTGATCAAAGACCATCGATTAGTGATTATGGCGTTCACCTATCAAACGAGTCATTTTTAATGAATGTTGTCTCTTGTATTTATTATTTGCAACAAAACACCGCTTGTTAGTTTAAGATTTGGATATGTAAACCTATCAAACTATTCATTTTTTTGATGAATGTTGTCTATTGTATTTTTATTCACAAATCTAAACACTTGTTTGTTATATTTGGATATGTAAACACTAAGCCTAACTTGATTGTTTTATTCAAAAGTTATTTACATGGCTTGTCTTTGGTCTCGCGGTGGTTCAAGTCCCACCACATCAAAATCCGAATAGGATACCAGCTGATTGTGAGGACGGTATGTAATAATCTTTTTTTTTTTCATTCTATTCAAATTTTATAATTACCGTTGTATATTTTTTCATTCTATTCGTGTTTTATTGCAGATGATTATATTGACCAAATCACTGATGATGCTGAATTAGAGGCCCTGGAAAGCAGAAAAAAGAGAGGGAAACGCGGCACTGCCAAGGGGCTTGCCCTCGAGAAAGAAAAAAGAAACAGGGGGTAAACAAACTCCCAATAGTATGGCATCCACGATTTCCTAAAATGCGGAATGATGTTGGAAAATACCACGGAAAACTATCATCCGCTTTAGGAAAGGCAATAAGATGCCATATTAAACCTTATTTTCCAACTTGGCGGGATGTTGATAAACAATCGAAGAATTTACTCTTCGAGGAGATGAGGGTGCGTATTTTTATAATTAACACTTGCAAGTTGTAAATATATATATACATATATATATATATAAGTGATATATATATATTGTTTCTCAGGGACATTTTGATAATATTGAACCTGAACATCAGCACGCCGTGCTTGAGAACGCCGGCGTTTTGTACAAAAGATGGAAAAATCGGTTGAGCACGCATGTAAAAGAATGGGAACAAGATCATGGGGACGATGAAGTGCCTTGCCCACGACATCGAGATGTCCCATTGGATGACGATTGGGACAAGTATTTAGATTATTTCTATTCACCTGAGTTTCAGGTAAATTAATAATCGATAGGTCTATATAAATTATCTATCTTGTCTATATGACTTTTGTTCTTCCTTTTAAACAGAGAAATCGAAATGAATACCCAAAATTCTCGTGGAAACAAGAAAGGCACACACGGGGCGAAAGACTATCGACCAACGCCGTTATCAAGGCATACAAGATGTAAGTAACGTAAACACACGAAAACAAAAAAATACTTTGATAACTAATAACATTTATATCTTTATATTTTTATATTTTAATTTTAATAACTAATAATATGTATTCTTATTTGAAAGAATGATACAGATTATCGCGAGAATGTCATTGAGCGTGATCCCATAGATCTATGGGCGGAAGTGCGTCGACATGCGGATGGGACATGGGTTGATGCTCAAGCCGAAAATGACCATGTAAGTGATATTTTTTCTTTTCACAAGTATGTATCTAAAGAATTATATATATATATATATATATATATATATATATATATATATATATATATATATATATATATATATATATATATATATATATATACAAACTATACATATAGCTTTTGACATACTTTTATTATTTGTGGTATAAATGTAGAGAATGTTGGAGTATTATCGCTCCAGGACCCCGAAGAAAGCTGACTCAAGAAGAAGAAGATTTGATTTTTAGTAGTGCGTTGGGAGACAGACGCGACTACTACGTTGGACGCGGGCCTCGGATGGCCATTTCACGAGCATCAGCATCGTCCATACCATCCTTATCCAGCTGTGCCACTTCATCACACCGTGATGCTGAAGTAGATGGACTGAAGAAGGAGTTGGCAAAGTTGAAAAAAGCCAAAACAAAACAAAAGACTATGCTAGACTTCTTCTTCGCCCACTACAACAAAACAAACAATACAACGTTTGGCATTGATGATGATGATGATGATGATGGTGATGAGGATGGTGATGAGGATCAGGGCAATGGTACACACGATGGATCACAAACATAACTTATAACTTTGTTTTAAATATTCTGTTGGTTAACCGTACTTATAACTTTGTTTCATTTTATTATTATGTTTATTCATCCCCTAGCTAGTAGTTTTGGTTCATTTTCATGATTTTTGGTTTATTTGGATGATTTTTGATTCATGTTAATGTTGCGTTTCAATTTTTCCAAAAAAAAAAAAAAAAAAAAAAAAAAAAAAAAAAAAAATCATTAGGGACGACATTTGTCGTCCCTACCGTAATTAAATTTTTATAATTCGTTTATGGATTTAAATTATATTTATTGTAAAGTTAATTTATTTAATTCAATTTATATATACTAATTAAATAAATTGAATTAAATAATTTATTTTTATTAGGGACGACATTTGTCGTCCCAAATTTACTGTGACACGTCGGCGTTGAATACAAAATTTGCCACGTCGCCAGCTGATCTTTAGGGATTTACATGTCGTCTCCAAAAAAAAATCCTCCTATTTTTTGAGACGGAGTTTTAGGGACGACACATTAGGGGATTTACATGTCGTCCCTAAACATAAAAACGGGACGACTTTTTGCTTATTAGGGACGACTTTTGTCGTCCCAAAAGAGTCGAATTGTAGTAGTGGAAGTCGATCTGATCGCCCAAATACCAACAATGTGCGGAGCGATTGGCTTCCTTCCATGAAGGAAACAACTCTAAACGCCATCGTCACATCGGTACAATCAACAACACCTCTCAGTGCACCAGGCGGTCAAGCCCGCGATAAGGACATCGTCACATAAAGTTCTCCTTAAGGCTATTTCAATATAATATTGACTAGTTCCATTTTGCATTTTGTCACTATGTTCTGCAGACATACATGCATATATTGAGTTTGCAAAAGCTCAAACTCCCTGAAATAGTTAGAAATACTTCGACTCTATTAAAATATGATATCTGAGCTCCACCAAGTCGGGCTCAGCAGAAAACACGTGAGGTCTGAAGAATCTGACCCAACTCGCAGAAATTTAATATGCGAGGCCAGCAAAACTTCTGACTCGGTTCGCCAAAATACTTCCTCCGTGCCTCCCGTGTCGGACCAAACGAACATGCCCGTTAAATTGTCGGCAGGTCAGACAAGCCGAGCTCCGTAAGGCGGACTCCACTCATCGCTATGGATGACGCCTGAGCTCCGTAGGTTGGACTCAGCAAGACCGGCAAAGATCAAACTAATCAAGTCTGCACGATAGACTCAAATAATTAGGTCTGCAGTTTAGACTCGAGAATAGGCAAACAAACAACCAAGTATGCCATCCAAAAACTGTTGGGTGGATCACTCCTTTGTGGAGCCCAAGCCCACTAAATAATTGGAAAAATAATAATATGTCGAGTAGTATTTAAGGTAACAAATTAGGTTAATTTATCCATAATCTTCACAATAAAAAGAGGCAAAAAAGAGGAGAAAATTTGCAGCATTATTTGAGTTACAACAGGAACTTTCCGGCGACGATCAGACATCAAACCAGACTCCAATCGGCACGAAATTTGGAGCGCTTGTTTGTCTCTCCTTCTTCTTCAATCAGAACGGTGGAATTTTTGTTTCATAGGTTCGATCTCCGGCAATAAGGCGACGACTGGTAGTGCGTTTTAGCTGTGTTTTCCGTGATATTTTTCAACAACTCTTGTATTTTGCATTCTTATTTGATGCTTTGGCGTATTTGAGTTGGTTGATGTTTTTGAAACACTTTTGTATCATCTTTTGCTGATTAGTGGAGTTGTGGGCCTCGGCCTTGTGGTTTTTACTCTCTTACATCGAGAGGGGTTTTTCATGTTAAAATTGTGGTGTTCATTTTCTTTGTGTTTCGTTTCGCTTTATTTGTGATTTGATATTCGTTGGGGCTGCCTCGTTTAATTCTGGTGTTTGTCATTGGTAAGACTTTGTGGGTATTTGTGATACGTGTGGTATTACGGTTGTTTATATTCCCAACAAGTGGTAGCAGAGCCCCGGTTAGTTGATTTGGTTTTGAAGTGTTTTGGTGAACTTTTTTTTTATTGGTGAAATGGAAGCCAACTTGAATAGAATGGTCACTTTTAATGGGCCTAGCTATGCCATATGAAAAAATAAATTGGAGGATCTTTTGTATGTGAAGAATTATTTCTTGCCGGTATTCAGTGATGAAAAACCTGAAAATAAAACAGATGAAGAGTGGAATTTGTTGCATAGGCAAGTTTGTGGTTATATTAGACAATGGGTTGATGATAATTGTTTGAATCGCATTAGTGAGGAGAAACGTGCTAGGTTTTTGTGGAAAGAAACTTGAAGACTTGTATGCCCGGAAAGCGAGGAAAGAATAAGATGCTTTTAATGTATAAATTGATGAATTTGAGATATCATGATGGAACTCCTTTGGTGATCATTTGAATACTTTCTTGGGTATTATGAACCAACTTAATGCTATGGGTATTAAGTTTGGCGATGAAGAGCAAGGATGGATGCTTCTTAGATCTTTACCGAATCATGGGAAAATTTTCGAAGTTCTCTATCTAATTCTACCCCAGATGGTGCTATGACCTTTGATCTTGCTAAGACTAGTGTGTTGGAAGAAGAGACAACGAGGAAGGCACGTGGTGTTTCCTCCCAGTCGGATATCTTGGTTACTGAGTCACGGGGGAGAAGTCAAAGTAGAGCTTCTAAAGATAGAGGTCGAAGTAGAAGTAAATCCAAGGACAAGTACAAAAATTATGAATGCAATCACTGTGGCAAGAAGGGACACATCAAGAAATTTTGCTTTAAATTGAAACGGGAGAAAAATGAAAACTGTGACAAGAAAGATGATGAGAAGAAGGAAGATAAAGTTAATACAACTTCTTCTGATGACTTCCTTGTGTTTCAAGAGGTTGAAGATATTATTCTTACTGATGATATGACTAGTTGGGTTGTTGACAGTGGTGCTTCGGTCCATGCTACTTCAAGAAGAGATTTTTTTCACATCATACACTCCATGTGACTTTGGTGATGTGAGTGCGGCTTAGGATACTATCTTAAAGTGTGCAGGTGTTGGAGATATTAGTTAGGAAGCGTCTAATGGTACCAAACTGATTCTTAAACGGGTTAAGCATGTTCCAGGGATCCGGTAGATTTTGATTTCTGTTGGCAGACTGTGTGATGATGGTTATAATAGCTCATTTTCTTGTGATAAATGAAATCTTACAAATGGGTCTTCAGTTGTGGCTAGAGGTATAAACACATCTACATTTTTCTTGACTCAAGCCAAAGTTATTGTTGATGAGGCTCATGCAGTGGAGTCATGTGATGAGACTGAGTTGTGGCATAAGGGGTTATGTCATATGAGCTTGAAAGGAATGACTGTCTTATCTAAGAAAAATTTATTGTCTTGTTCTAACAGTTTGAAATTGGAAAAGTGTGCTCATTGTCTTGCAGGGAAGCAGTCTAGAGTTTCTTTTAAATCAAATCCACCTTCAAGAAAGTCAGAAGTACTTGAGCTTGTTCATTCTGATGTTTGTGGTCCTATGAAGACAAGGACGCTTGGTGGTTCCCACTATTTTGTGAATTTTATTGATTACCACTCAAGAAAACTTTGGGTCTACACTTTGAAGACAAAAGATCTAGTGTTAGACGTGTTCAAGCAGTTTCAAGTTTCAGTTGAAAGGGAAACTGGAAAGAAGTTGAAGTGTATTCGGGCTGACGTACAATGGAGGTGAATACAAAGGTCCTCATTATTACTGTAAGCAGCGGGGTATCAGACATGAGTGAACTCCATCAAAGACTCCGCAGTCCGGATTGCCTAAATCATTTTGGGGTGAAGCTTTGAGCACAGTGGTTCATGCATTATATATTTCTCCATGTGTTCCTTTTCAAAATGATGTTCCTCAGAAGTTATGGTCAGGTAAAGATGTATCTTAACATTATTTACGAGTTTTTGGTTCTAAAGCTTATGTTCACATTCCTAAACATAAGAGGTCTAAGCTTGATGCTAAGACTAAACAATGTCTTTTTTTGGGTTATGGTCAAGATGAGTTTGGGTACAAATTTTATGATCCTGTTGATAAGAAAGTGATTAGAAGCCGAGATGTTGTGTTTGCAGGATGTTGATAAAAATCAGAGTTCAACACCTCAGGCTAGTGATGGTTCAGCTGACTTGGAGATAATTTCTCTTACACCTATAGAGGAGCATGGTGCAGTTGATGACCAAAGTAATCAGCAGGTTGATGTAGATGATGTTGTTGATTTTGATCATAACGTTGATGATGATATATTTGAGGAACTAGTACCAGATGAGGCTCTACTAGTTATTCCCAGGAGATCTACTAGAGAGAGACAACCTTCTACTAGATATCCAGTGACGAGCATGTTTTTCTCTCAGATAGTGGAGAGCCTGAATGTTTTGAGGAGGCCATGGATGATGAACATAAGGATAAATGGCTTGATGCTATGAAAGACGAGATAGAGTCTTTGCATGACAATCACACATATGAGGTGGTGAAATTGCCTAAGGGGAAGAAAGCTTTGAAGAATAAGTGGGTCTTCAGAATTAAGAATGAAGACGGTAATTCTACACCTCGGTATAAGGCAAGATTAGTAGTCAAAGGTTTTGGTCAGAGAAAGGGCATTGATTTTGGTGAAATTTTCTCTCCTATTGTGAAAATGTCTTCTATCCGGACTGTTCTTGGCTTGGCAGCTAGTCTTGATTTGGAGATTGAGCAGATGGATGTTAAAACAACTTTTCTTTATGGTGATTTGGAAGAAGACATCTACATGGAGCAGTCAGAGGGTTTTCAAGTGAAAGGAAAAGAGGATCTTGTGTGCAAGTTGAAGAAGAGTCTTTATGAGTTGAAACAAGCGTCTAAACAGTGGTATAAGAAGTTTGAGTCTATCATGAAGGAGCAGGGTTACCGGAAGACTACTTCAGATCATTGCGTGTTTATTAGCAGATTCTCAAAGGATGATTTATCATTCTTTTACTTTATGTTGATGATATTTTGATTGTTGACAAGAATGCTTCAAGGATTGATATGACTAGGAGTATAAATACCTGTCATAAACCACTCAACACATCTTTAAAAACCGTCCCACAGAGAAAGACGTGAGACAGAAACGCCTCGTTTCTCGGAAAGGTTATAACAGCGTCATAACTGAACCATGCCATCTGTTAAGACAGAGTCTTAAGGTCTTGTTAAAATACCCGGAGGGCGCCTAACACAGGAGCTGAGCAGAGCTGAACAAACTCAGAAAGCGATCAACACAAATCTGACCTGACCTCCAGAGCTCAGCTAGATCTGGGGGGCTTATGATGAGAACAAATCTCACAACGCCACGTGTCATGCACACAATACTCAAATAGTAATAATAAGAATTAGAATTATATAGTTGAAGGCCAGGTGCCCCGGTTAACGCCAAAAGACCGATCTCCGCCCCTAAGGAGGAAGTTAACCAGATCGATCCTTTGTCCACCGCAGGTCGGTCAAGACGAGGTAAAGGCAGGCCTGCGTAGCCCGGACATCGGACCTCGGTTGCTCATCGCATGTCGGGTAGAGCATGTTTTGATAAGTGTACATTTACCTGATAATTATGGCACGAATCCTAAGCCATTAAGGCTCTGATCTTTATCATTTGAATACCGAGATTATCTCCTAAACCAAGGGATAATTACGGTTTAATTATACTTGTGAGATACGAAAATAAGAGTCCATACTGGAAACGGCCCATTCAGGTCTACGGCACAAATGTTCCCTATATAAACGTTCATAAGAACTACGGCAGACTTGATTCCAATTCATACTTTGGATACGTAGGCAACTTGGGAAAATCCCAAGCTCACTCTAAATCCCCCTCTAGAAATCTTCCCCCCATTCGTATCTTCTCTACCCTTTTACCTTGATTCCATTACCACTAGAAAAAAGAGCCCAGATTTTATACCCGACGAATTTTGTTTCGTCACCGCCCAACTAACCCCCCCTAACCAGCCGGCCCCTCGAGCACAAATTTTTTTCCACCGATTTTTTGTGCACGGCCTTCCACCGCCTTGCCCTACCTCTTCGCCCTCACCACACGCGATTTTTTTTAGGGGGAGTGGTTTAAAAGGAAAAAATAAAAATCATGACAGTGGAAATATAAATTGGGTGATAAGGACAAATCCACTGTTCATAACCCCAAATCCACTGTTTGCTGCAGTGGAACTGATCTCAAATCCAATATTTCACTATTCTACTGCTTATGTGTTTTTTTTCAAAAATGAACTTGAAAATAACGTAGAAAAAATATCAAAAGAGATGTCTAAATAAAGAGTATGAAAAAAGGAAAAATGTGATGAAAGAATTAAAATCTTTCGACAATCAGATCAAAAGATATATTCATTTTTGTAGTTGAATACGAAAGAATTTAAATCACGATTGAATAAGAATATATCATTTTACCTACAAAAATATTCTATTGTCCATTTTGTATATTTTTATGTTCAAAATGTCATTTTAACAATAAACCCTTTTTTCATGAAAATAAATCTGATAGGTGGGGTGGTTCACGAGATAAATGACATGCAAAATTTTGTTTTACTCCTCCGATTCCTATTTAAGCTGTCATGATTGCAAAAAACACACATATTAAGGAGAGTAGTTAATGTTTTGACTAAACATCAAATGACAATAACACTCGCTCAATATAATTAATCTGATATTGTTTTAATCTCTCATCCCTTAATAAATAATGGTAGATGTAGAAAAATACGATAAATTATGTTTTGGAAATATAACTACAATGATTAAAAAAATATTTTTCACAACTACGATAGTTAAATTGGAACGGTGGTAGTAGTTGTTATGTCTCGGGATCTTTTATTTTTAACTAATAAAATAATCTTTTGTCGTTAAAACCAAGTGTGTTAAACTAAAAAGAGCTCGCCGGCATGAGAAAACAAAGAGGAAGCAATGCTTGGGAAAGGAAGAATAATTGTCAATAGAATTGTCAATTGAATCGCAAGAATAATTTTGGCTGAAAAAGGTCAGGTGGGTTCACGACATGAATCAATGACGAGGACGAGGATGAGGACGAGAACGAGGACGGAGACGAAAATGGGCCGGCGAAAAGAAATGGGTGGAAAAGATGAATAAGTATCCATACTTTAATTTTGATTATTATTTTTGATTAATAACTTATGAACAATGTTTGAATTTCAATAAAGTAAATTTAACTGTGTTTAACTGGTTGAGTCCTTTTCTCAAAAAAAAAAAAAAAAAACTGGTTGAGTCCAATTGTTTTCAAAGGAAAATATGAAAAATGAAAGTATGGGAGTTATTATGTGATATTTACTCCGGTGAAATCTTTTCATTGGAGTGAAAATAAAGGATAAAAAAAATGAGAAATATGAATTCGTTGTCCCAAATTCATTGTTCGCTTTAATGTTTTACGATTGGAATAAACGCCAAATTCATTGTTTATTTACTCCATTGTTTGGTGTTTTATTTAACAAAAATAACCTTGGAAATGACATCGAATAAAAATATCAAATTGGATGTCTGAATATAAATGACGAAAAAAGGAAAAACATTATGAAAGAATTACAATATTTTGACGCTTAAATCAAAAGACATATATTCTTTTTTGTAATTAAATAGAACAGAATGTAAAATGTAGTAGAATAGAATTTTGTCATTTTCTCCATAATTTTTTTTTACTGGACTAAGTGTCCATTTTCACATGTGTGTAGTTGTTGGATCGATAATGCGCAGACACACTCTAGAGGGGGGGTGAATAGAGTGTGGGTAATTTTCGACTTTTTAAATTTTTAAGCACTTCGACAGATTTTGTAAACAGCACGGATGTATAAAATCAGAGTTATGAAATAATTGACACACTTAGAAATAATCTGAAAGCAGGACTTAAACCTAAGTTATATGTGTTAACTATTATTACCTAGATCAAGTTTAACAAGAAGATTGATAGAACCAAATAAGCACAGAATTAAACACTTGATACAGGTGAGGTTTGATTTAATATGATGAGTTCAAAACGGTTCAGGTTATATATATATAATTATGCAGACAATACAGGAAATGTAGTTCAAAAGGCTTGGGAAATACACAAACGTTTATTGACAAAAAAACACCTATTCCAACAATGAAAATTAATAATTCAAGTATTACAAGCTCAAAGGTGCAAAGTAAAATTCAGGTTTAAAAAAAAATGTACTTCTAAGTACACAATAATACAGTATATATATATACTATTACAAAAAGCGTTCAGCAGGCTCCAATTACAAATGAATTCAGCAAATATATACGCAAGTTACAAGTTCAGGCTGAAACAAGAATTACAGCAGGTAAATGAACAACTCTGATACACAAACTACAGCTGAACTTATCAGCTAACACCTGGGATGATAATCTGATCCAAGCGAAAGGATTATCAGAACCGATGTTACAAAAGTTGAATACAGGTTCAGCAATCTAAATACTACTGCCTAATAGCTATTACAAGATGTTCAGGGACGACTGAATGCAGGCTTGCAAGGGCAGTAGCAATGCAGCAAGTCTAAAACAGATACACAGAACTAGCAGACACAAAAAAAACAATAACCGCGGGCGTTCTAAGCTTGATTATCAGTATCAATTAAGACTACAGATGATCAAGAACAGAACCAACAGTTTATGGGGAATTAAACCAAAATAAAAACAGACCGAACAGACCAGAATCTAAACTAGACTTCTGTCGAGGTCGGAGGTCTAGACTTAAGGATATTGATCCTTCTTGAGCAGTCAGAAAATAGTCCACAGAAGCCTCACTAGGCAGGATGCCTTGGCACGTCAAACCAAGCAACCTTGTGACCCGTAATCTGACCGAAGATGATCAATGTCCAAAATCAGGACTTCAAAACTCAGAACCAACACAGAACTACCACAGACAAGACTAGTATCAATAACAGACTACTATCAAGCAATTTCAATAAGCAATCAAAACAGACCATTAAACACAGAAAATTGAAAAACGATCGAGTTAAAGTGAAACCTCAATTCAGAATTCTGTCAAAGCTATTAATCAGAACCTTACTTCTCAATAGCCAAGACCAGAATTAGACTCCAACTTCAGTTCAAAATGCAGACACCAAAAAGGAGAAATTTTAAGTGATTATGGAATGTAGGATTGCTCAAGAAGTGATATTCTGAGTTGTTGTTGCAATCCCATTCACTATACTAGTCTATTTATAGCCTAGAGGGCATGTAAGAACCCTTAAGCAACAAGACTCTCATAAGTCAGCTCATTGACTTGAATTTCAAAAATCATTATGTACTAAATTGACTCAAGTGTTAAAACACTGATTTAGTACACTGATTTAACCCAAGTGCTATAACTCAGAATTGGTTCGGTTTATGTGTTTTGTTAACGCAATTCACTTTGTGCCACCCGGGTTGCCAATTAAGGCCGGTAATAGGGCTCTTTAGGCTGTGAATTTTGTTGAACCAATTAATTTGAACCAATCGAATTACTGACACTATGGGGAGCTATTTAACACTTAAGAGAGGTCTCTTAGACTAGATTAATCCGTCCCGGTTTGACCCAAAACTGAACCAAAAATGTTTTACACGTAGCACATAGCACATATGGGTTCAGCTTTGAAGTCAAAATTGTTTTGACTCAGAGTTTGATGTAAACCGAGCATCAAACCCCGATGATGGGTCAAGCCACCATACCTGAGCCAACCCGGCATCGAACTCGGGTTGGATGTTGACTGAGCAAGTAATGAACAGGCTGGATAAGGCTCAACAACTTCGATTCGAATTTTGACTGCTTCAAATCAGTCAAAGCTTCAGCAACGGATGTATCTGGACACAAATGATGCTTTGACCGGGCTGGATAAGAACTTCGAATGGTCAAGCTTCAATCTTTCAGTTCCGACTTCTCAGATTCACGACTGAGTCTTTTAAGCTTCGAATGACCATCGTTTCAAATACCGACGATTCAGGTTCCTGAATCTCGTCTTTACAGCTCGATTTCGACCAAGACGAGCAGAGGTCATGCCTTATCATGATCTGCAATATCAAGAGCCGTTAATTGCACAAAATTAATTCAAAAATTAAATTAGAAATAGTAGAGGTTAGAAAGATTTCACCGGGTAACCAACTCCGAAAATCATGCCATCTCGTTCTGCGATATGAACCGGTTACTAGAAAATGAAGAAATTTGTAGCCGTAATTCTCTCAAAATTGAAGCAATAGCTATGGTTTTTCCAAGAGTTTTGAACAGATAAGAAAAGGGAATAACAGATAAGGCCGGAAAACATGGTGATGAAAGGTTTCTTCAAAACGGCTATGAAGATAGAGGAACGATTCAGAGAAGGTGGCTGTGAATGAATAAAGAGGACTAGGTTATTAGGTTTTGGTATTTTGATAAAATAAAAAGATAGGGCCGAAGGATTAAAGAGATTGGGCCAAAAAAAATAAAATAAAATAAAAACTAAAAATAGTCCAGCAAATATATCCGTATATTTGTCCATTAGCATTGTAAACCCAATAATACTCATGGATTAATTAAAATAATTAAATAACCAATTAAATTGATTAATTAACTAAATTAATTATTTATAAAACCTGCAAAAATAATAAAACAC
The DNA here is from genome assembly GCA_026214975.1 of Gentiana macrophylla. Classification (NCBI taxonomy): domain Eukaryota; kingdom Viridiplantae; phylum Streptophyta; class Magnoliopsida; order Gentianales; family Gentianaceae; genus Gentiana; species Gentiana macrophylla. The sequence goes on along the minus strand of CM047810.1, from coordinate 121,578,768 downwards.
AAGAATATTGCCATGTGATGTAAATTGTTAATTTCATGGCTATTAGTGTGACAAAAATATTATTACACATAAATTGATAATATTTTGACAATTAATCAAATATATAAATAGCAACTGGGGCATTTTACACAACATTCTCCCCCTTTTGATTAATTTTCAAAATATATCATCGCTCCCCCTTGATTGCAGCTCCCCCTACATACATACTCTCCCCCTTAGTTTGAAAACTAAACAAAATGGATCATAAAGGTATGAGATGTAGGTCACTACGCTGTGATTTTCAAACGAGGCACAGGGTAAGGGCCGTGAAAATATCGGCTACATTTGCAGCAGTGGGGACAAACTCTCTTGAGACAAGACCATTTTGCACGTGGTCACGTATAAAATGATACCTTATATCAATATGTTTGGCCCGGTGTGCAATATTGTGTTGTGTGACAAATTTATTGCTACGATACTATCACAATAAACAGGCACACAATCTGAGGGGCGCCAAAATCGCTAATCGTTGTTTGAGCCAAAGGAGCTGGGCTACACAATTACTTAGTGCAACATACTCGGCCTTGGTGGTACTTAAGAGCAACACAAGGTTGTTTCTTAGAGAACCGTGAGATGAGTCTATCACCTAAGAATTGGCAAGTGCCACTAGTGCTCTTTTCGTTCAACACGACGACCATCATAGTCGGCATCAGCGCACGCGAAAAGTGCGAGGTGGAAGCCGAGAGTACCAAAGGCTTAGTGTTGGTGTGTGTCAAGATATCGGAAAATGTGCTTAACGAATACGTTATAATGCGATATCTTAGGATTTGATTGAAAACGTGCACATAAGCCTACAAAGAAACTGAATGTCCGGTCTCGATGCGGTCGACATACAAGAGAGACCCAATCATAGATCGGTATAGGTGAGAGTCAAACGGCTCACCCTGTTCATCAAGGTCAAGCTTGACGGATGTACTCATGGGAGTAGTGGGTTTGGTTTAAGGCCGTCAAACTTGAACTTGGTCAACATATCTCTAATGTATTTAGTTTGACTAATGTGTGTGCCGGATCGTGTTTGTTTGATTTGTAAACCAAGGAAGAAGTTTAATTCTCCCATAGCAGACATCTCAAACTGAGAAGACATCAACGTCTCAAACCGAGTACAAAGAGCGCGGTCGGTAGAACCAAAGATGATGTCATCGACATAAACCTGGACAACCAGGATGTCGATCCCGATTTCTTTATGAACAAGGTATTATCTACCCCGCCTTTTAACGAAACCGTTCTCAAGCAACACCGATGACAATCGATCATACCAAGCTCTGTGTGCTTGTTTGAGTCCGTAGAGGGCTTTCTTGAGACGATAAACATAATGAGGATGTTGTGTATCCTCGAAACCCGGGGTTGCCGAACATACACTTCCTTATCAATGAAACTGTTCAAGAAGGCACTCTTGACGTCCATCTGGTACAACTTTAGTCCTAAGGCGGATGCGAAAGCAATCAACAGTCGAATGGCTTCTAGCCGAGCAACTGGGGCATAGGTTTCATCATAATCGATACCCTCCTCTTGGGTATAACCTTGTGCCACCAATCGAGCCTTATTCCGCAACGATCGTTCCGTTTTCATCCATCTTATTTCTAAAGACCCAGCGTGTTCCTACCGAGGATTTCTCCTTGGGTAGAGGACTAGATCCCATACATCGTTCCTTTTGAATCGATGAAGCTCCTCTTGCATGGCCACGACCCATTCAGAGTCGAGAGAGCCTCATCTATATTCTTAGGTTCGATCGTGAAACTAGTGCATGCAATGATGAGAGAGAGGATTAAGAGTGGACCTCCGGTGCTAACACTGCATTGGGATCTCCTATGATTAGATCGAGGCGGATGAAAGCGATTCCAACGTTGCGGCGTTCCTCTTGTCATCAGCGAGATCAACCATCTCATCATTTCCATTGTGGGCATCATTTGCTAAGATGTCACCATCAATGTTTGTTGACTCAACAAAGAGTTCGGAGAGATGCTACTTGCTTTGATTTGGTGTTTCATTTTGCACAGAGGTAGCAAGTCCTCGTCATCGTCTCAGGATCGACCTTTCTAAGGATGAAGTAATATCTTTCACACTAGCACACGGGTCGATCATGAAAGCGGACTATAAATGAAACATGAATGGACTCGAGAATGCGTCGGGATACCGGATCATAGCATCTATAAGCCCTAGATGTTTCTGAATAACCAACGAATATACATTCGATGGACTTAGATGCAAATTTGTCACGGTTTTCCCTATCATTCAGTACAAAACACTTGCAACCAAAGACGTGAAAGTAATCAACTTTCGGAGGCCGATTTCTAAGGACTTCGTAAGGGGTCTTGTGCAATAGACGTTTGATAGAGACTCTATTAACTACATAACAAGCACAAGCTACCGCTTCAGCCCAAAGAAAACGAGGCACCTTAAACTCGTTTAGCATAGTTCGAGCTGATTCTTGCAAGGTACGATTTTTACGCTCGACTACGCCGTTCTGTTGAGGAGTTTTAGGTGCAGAAAATTCGTGACGGATACCCAAATAATCACAGAACTTAATAAGTTCAGTATCCACGAATTCACCACCCTATCATCACTTCTAACGAAACGACGGATATATCAAAGGTGTTACGTAGTTGTTTCACCAAAGTAGAAAATGCGTCGAAGACTATCACTTTTGTGAGGCGAAAAATGAAACCCATGTATATCTCGAATAGTCAATCTACTACCACTAGAGCGTAATGTTTCCAAAGAAGACTTCTAACTCTACTAGGACCAAATAAGTCTATGTGCAACATCTCTAGTATCTGAGTGGATGTGACACCATGCTTAGATTTAAAAGAAGTTCTAGCTTGTTTGCCATGAATACAAGGCTCGCAAACTTCGAATTCTTCTAAATCGAACTTAGGCAATCCACGAATCGATTCCATTTGCACGACTTACGAATAGTGGACATACTACATGTCTAGCGGCGATGCCGAGATTTGCATTATCATGTTTAGATACAAAGCGAGTAATTGAGCGAGTCAATCAGGTTGTTCGATTCGATCGTATAAATATTCAACGTACGATGACCTGTTAGAACAACCTTCCCGTGACTATCAATTATCTTACAAGTACCCTTATCAAATGCAATATCCATGCCAGCGTCACATAGTTGTGAAATGCTCAGTAAGTTATGCTCTAAATTCTCTACATGAAAGACTTTATTAACAACAAGAGAATTTGGATTACCGATCGAGCCTTCACCAATGATTCTACCTTTCGAGTTGTCTCCATATGTGACCGACCGCCACTTGGATTTAGCTTTGTAGTTGTGGAAGAGGGTCTTGTTTCGGTCATATGCACGGAGCAACCGCTATCCAAACACCATGTAGTATTCTTGCTTTTGGATTCGAGACTTGAAGCACACCTGCAATACAAAGTTGGTAGGTACCCTTTAGTTCTTGGGTCCTTGAGTTAGTTTCAGGTCGGAGAGAGTCCTTTCAACCCATACCGTCTTACCACTTGGTTTATGTGCGGCCTTCTTGGTCGGGTGGACTTAGGGGCTGCCCAAAGTGACGTGGGTTGGGTGGTATGTGTTTGGCTGGAACCCACAAAACTGATGTTGCCAGAACAACAACTGTGCAAGGAAGGGGTCAAAACAGGGGTACCGGAATGTGTAGTTGGGTACTTGGTGTATGAATGGATCATGATGCGCAGATTGGTAGAAACTAGTGGGATTCGAAGTGTGAGAAGAATGGTTCTGTTGAGATGATCTCCTTGAACCTTTCTTTTCATACTTGAATGTGTGATGTTTAGGTGAAGAACGCTGTGAAGTGTGTGCTTTTGTAGATGAAGCGCTCTTTTGAGTGGGTGCTTTGGGTGTAGGTGCCTTAGGTTTATTCTTTTTCTTTGTGTGCTCTAAGGCGATAGGTCAAAGCGTCAAAGATTCGGGAGTTGAGGCGGGAGTAGCTGGTTTGGGTTTAGACCCAACCACTTGCTTGTATCCCTTTTTCTTTGATAGAGGAGAGTTGTCTGTGGAGATAGGAATTTTCCACTTCAAGTCCTGAGACGACTTGTTTTAAGGTGACAACCTCCTGTTTCAAAGATGTATTCTCAATTTCCGTATCTTGATGCTTTAGCTCCAAACGACTTAGTGTGTTTATAAGTGAGACGACTTCGTCGTCGTGATGCATCCTAAGTTCGTTTATATCTTTGAGTTTAGCCTTAAGTTCTAAGTTTTCTTTGGCTAGGGACTCGTTAAGTGCATGCAACTCGTCATTTGTGAATGGTGATGGGCTTGATACCTCATCTTCTGTGTCATTGGTGGGTTGCGAGTAACCCATGAGACAGAAGTTCGCTTGTTCGGAAGACTCAGAGTTATTGTCATTGTCTGATTCTGAGCTATCTTCCCATGTGACCAAGGCTTTCTTGGTCTTTGTCTTTGAGCTTCCTTGGGAGTTTGAGTTGCCAGAGTTTGACTTTGACTGTGACTTAGACTTTGACTTTGATTTTGGCTTGGATTTAGATCCGAGCTTCGTTTAAATCTTGTCACTATTCATGTTTGGGCGGCATTTGCAATGTGCCCATATTGTTTACACTCGAAGCATTGTGCGATAAGTCCAATCCTTTTCTTTACTACTTGAGTCTTTCCACTATGTCTCTTGGCGTTCTTGGAATTTTGTCGTTGAAACTTGTAAAACTTTTTGAAGTTTCGAACCGCCATTGCATAGTCCTCGTCTTCACTTTCACTCTCAGGAGCCTCGGTTCGAGTTGATTGATTCATTTGCTTTGAGAGCGGTGTTACGGGAGTGCCTCTATCACGCTTCACGAGCTTCTAAGTGCATCTCGTGAGCGATCAAGATGCCGATAAGCTCATCTTTAGTAAGAACCTCGAAGATCCTTACCCTCGCCAATGGCATACGCCTTGGAATCCCGTTCGGGAGGAAGACTCACAAGAATCTTGAGGATTTGGTCCTCATTAGAGACAAAGCTTACCGTGCGCTTTCTACAGTGCATTAACTATATCGTTGAATCTAGTGTCCATCTGTTTAACTATTTCATTAGATTCCATTCTAAACATTTCAAATGCACGTAGAAAACCATTTATTTTGGAGCGTTTGACTCGGGATGTGCCTCATGCCGTTGGGCAAGAGTCTCCCAAATTTCTTTAAGCGACTTACATGAGTTCACCGCTCGAGTCTCTCCAGGGGTGAGAGAGTTCACAAGTATGGCCATGGCCTTGAATTTAAAGACAACATTTTAAAGTCATCTTCATCGAGATCATGGTCTTGCTTGGGAACCCGTGTAGTAATCCCAGCCACAGTGACGGACTTCATAGGAAGCAATGGACCATTTTTAATTATCCGCCATAGTTGATAGTCCATTGATTCGATATGTAGTCGCATCGAATTCTTCCATTCCATATACCCTGATCCATCAAAGTATGGGGGCCTTGCCAAAGACAAGCCCTCCCGTGGAGTCATGGTAGATGACATGGAATTATGCATTTTTTGTTTTTTTTGGTTTTTAAAATATGATCTAATCTATATGATATGTAATTACAATGCAATATATATGCTCAATATAATATGTAGTGATTACAATGCAAATATGTTATGATCTATGGAATCTCAGAAACACTTAATGGTTGGACAGAAGAATAACGTAGTGGTGTGTGAGAATTCCTAAATCAATTTATTAATTACAGCCTCAAATAAAATGTGATAACGAAAGGGGGGATTGTAACACAGATAAATCTGAATTTAAATCGAACCCTTAGCACGTAGATACAGCTGTAAGACGATTGAACTTGATCGAATTAAATTCTGCAAAAGCTCAACAAGACCAAGTGTAAAATCGAGGTATAAAATAAATAAATCAATCAAACTATCAGTATTAGAAACTTGATCACTAGGTGACCTTCGCTCCGATACCAATTGTTGGATCGATAATGCGCAGACACACTCTAGAGGGGGGGTGAATAGAGTGTGGGTAATTTTCGACTTTTTAAATTTTTAAGCACTTCGACAGATTTTGTAAACAGCACGGATGTATAAAATCAGAGTTATGAAATAATTGACACACTTAGAAATAATCTGAAAGCAGGACTTAAACCTAAGTTATATGTGTTAACTATTATTACCTAGATCAAGTTTAACAAGAAGATTGATAGAACCAAATAAGCACAGAATTAAACACTTGATACAGGTGAGGTTTGATTTAATATGATGAGTTCAAAACGGTTCAGGTTATATATATATAATTATGCAGACAATACAGGAAATGTAGTTCAAAAGGCTTGGGAAATACACAAACGTTTATTGACAAAAAAACACCTATTCCAACAATGAAAATTAATAATTCAAGTATTACAAGCTCAAAGGTGCAAAGTAAAATTCAGGTTTAAAAAAAAATGTACTTCTAAGTACACAATAATACAGTATATATATATACTATTACAAAAAGCGTTCAGCAGGCTCCAATTACAAATGAATTCAGCAAATATATACGCAAGTTACAAGTTCAGGCTGAAACAAGAATTACAGCAGGTAAATGAACAACTCTGATACACAAACTACAGCTGAACTTATCAGCTAACACCTGGGATGATAATCTGATCCAAACGAAAGGATTATCAGAACCGATGTTACAAAAGTTGAATACAGGTTCAGCAATCTAAATACTACTGCCTAATAGCTATTACAAGATGTTCAGGGACGACTGAATGCAGGCTTGCAAGGGCAGTAGCAATGCAGCAAGTCTAAAACAGATACACAGAACTTGCAGACACAAAAAAAACAATAACAGGGGCGTTCTAAGCTTGATTATCAGTATCAATTAAGACTACAGATGATCAAGAACAGAACCAACAGTTTATGGGGAATTAAATCAAAATAAAAACAGACCGAACAGACCAGAATCTAAACTAGACTTCTGTCAGAGGTCGGAGGTCTAGACTTAAGGATATTGATCCTTCTTGAGCAGTCAGAAAATAGTCCACAGAAGCCTCACTAGGCAGGATGCCTTGGCACGTCAAACCAAGCAACCTTGTGACCCGTAATCTGACCGAAGATGATCAATGTCCAAAATCAGGACTTCAAAACTCAGAACCAACACAGAACTACCACAGACAAGACTAGTATCAATAACAGACTACTATCAAGCAATTTCAATAAGCAATCAAAAACAGACCATTAAACACAGAAAATTGAAAAACGATCGAGTTAAAGTGAAACCTCAATTCAGAATTCTGTCAAAGCTATTAATCAGAACCTTACTTCTCAATAGCCAAGACCAGAATTAGACTCCAACTTCAGTTCAAAATGCAGACACCAAAAAGGAGAAATTTTAAGTGATTATGGAATGTAGGATTGCTCAAGAAGTGATATTCTGAGTTGTTGTTGAAATCCCATTCACTATACTAGTCTATTTATAGCCTAGAGGGCATGTAAGAACCCGTAAGCAACAAGACTCTCATAAGTCAGCTCATTGACTTGAATTTCAAAAATCATTATGTACTAAATTAACTCAAGTGTTAAAACACTGATTTAGTACACTGATTTAACCCAAGTGCTATAACTCAGAATTGGTTCGGTTTATGTGTTTTGTTAACGCAATTCACTTTGTGCCACCCGGGTTGCCACTTAAGGCCGGTAATAGGGCTCTTTAGGCTGTGAATATTGTTGAACCATTTAATTTGAACCAATCGAATTACTGACACTATAGGGAGCTATTTAACACTTAAGAGAGGTCTCCTAGACTAGATTAATCCGTCCCGGGTTTGACCCAAAACTGAACCAAAAATGTTTTACACGTAGCACATAGCACATATGGGTTCAGCTTTGAAGTCAAAATTGTTTTGACTCAGAGTTTGATGTAAACCGAGCATCAAACCCTGATGACGGGTCAAGCCACCATACCTGAGCCAACCCGGCATCGAACTCGGGTTGGATGTTGACTGAGCAAGTAATGAACAGGCTGGATAAGGCTCAACAACTTCGATTCGAATTTTGACTGCTTCAAATCAGTCAAAGCTTCAGCAACGGATGTATCTGGACACAAATGATGCTTTGACCGGGCTGGATAAGAACTTCGAATGGTCAAGCTTCAATCTTTCAGTTCCGACTTCTCAGATTCACGACTGAGTCTTTTAAGCTTCGAATGACCATCGTTTCAAATACCGACGATTCAGGTTCCCTGAATCTCGTCTTTACAGCTCGATTTCGACCAAGACGAGCAGAGGTCATGCCTTATCATGATCTGCAATATCAAGAGCCGTTAATTGCACAAAATTAATTCAAAAATTAAATTAGAAATAGTAGAGGTTAGAAAGATTTCACCGGGTAACCAACTCCGAAAATCATGCCATCTCGTTCTGCGATATGAACCGGTTACTAGAAAATGAAGAAATTTGTAGCCGTAATTCTCTCAAAATTGAAGCAATAGCTATGGTTTTCAAAGAGTTTTGAACAGATAAGAAAAGGGAATAACAGATAAGGCCGGAAAACATGGTGATGAAAGGTTTCTTCAAAACGGCTATGAAGATAGAGGAACGATTCAGAGAAGGTGGCTGTGAATGAATAAAGAGGACTAGGTTATTAGGTTTTGGTATTTTGATAAAATAAAAAGATAGGGCCGAAGGATTAAAGAGATTGGGCCAAAAAAAATAAAATAAAATAAAAACTAAAAATAGTCCAGCAAATATATCCGTATATTTGTCCATTAGCATTGTAAACCCAATAATACTCATGGATTAATTAAAATAATTAAATAACCAATTAAATTGATTAATTAACTAAATTAATTATTTATAAAACCTGCAAAAATAATAAAACACAAGAATATTGCCATGTGATGTAAATTGTTAATTTCATGGCTATTAGTGTGACAAAAATATTATTACACATAAATTGATAATATTTTGACAATTAATCAAATATATAAATAGCAATCTGCATTTCTGTGAGTAGTCTCTTTATAGGATTAAGGACAATTTAAGATTTTATTAAAGTATTTTACTCTTTTATTTTTATAAAAACAGAAAAATTCATAATATATATATTCTATCCCCTACTAAATTATTGAAACAATAGTATATTTCTTTTTATCTAGGTTTCTAAAAATCGTAGTTATTTGTCCATATTTTCTGTGGAAAATTAGGGATAAGAGACACAATCTGAAATATTTTTAAGTATGTGAGACAATTCATATTTTTATAGGAGAAGAACAATGCATAATTTTATAGCGAAGAATGACAGTGAATCATCCTAAAATCGGTGAATCTCCTGGGTGAATCCCAAATCGGTGAATTTTGATAGTGAATTTAAACGATGAATCTCGAAAATTAGTGAATTTTGACAATGAATTTTGAAAATTAGTGAATTTAAACAGATAAATTTAATGCATGAATTTAAACAGGTGAATTTTTAACACAGTGAATTTAAACGATGAATAAATAGTTTTGTCGCTTTATGCAAAAGTTTCAAAAGACTGTCCTTCTACTCAATTGATGAAATATTTATGTCCTTCTCCCTCATTCCCCCTATTTTCTGTAAGTGTTCTAAAAAAGAATGTAAAGTCTTTTCACACCTATAAAAATCTTAACTTACCTAATTTTTATTTCTAGTTTCAACATTTATTTTTACTAATAATTACGATTCAATTTTAGGCGAGGATATTGCTTAGTTTCTGGGCCGAATTTGATGTGAAGTATCAAGCGTGCTTACGGCGAAGGCACAACGCGAGCCGAACCTACCGAACCCTGGCGGGGTTTGAGCTCGGCTTCGGTGTGTTGAACGAACCTTAGGCTCGGCTCGGCTCGAAATGGCCGAGCCTTATATTTTCATTATCCGGCTCGGGTTCGGCCTGGTATTTGAGGAAAAAGCTCGGCTCGGTTCGGCTCGAACATGTCGAACCGTTTGAACATGTTCGGCTCGAATCGGGTTTTAAAAAAAAAATCAGAATTTTGTGTTCGAACATGTTCGTCTCGACCTGTATATGAATTTATGATATCCGAGCCGAACATGTTCGAACATGTTCGGCTCGACCACCGAATATCTAATTTGTAAGGTTCGACTTGAAGTTCGAACCCACGAACCGAGCCCGAATCGAGCTTTTTCGGCGAATAATACTCGAATCGAATCGAATACTTAGGTTCATTCTGATTTTTAACCGAAGCGGTATTGGGTCAAAACTAAAACCAACATCGACTAAAATTCAGATCGAGAATAAAAATTCATTAGTTACTCAAATTCATTCGAGATAAGATGTTGATTAGTTTACGGACCGCATTTCGATCAATGAAGTATCAATCGTGCTTTTTGACTTATTTGAGTCTAGAAAAAAGCCAATATCTTGACTCAAATCGGTTAGAATAAGCATTATTTTATTTCAAATTCGGTTTGGATGGCGTATAGGTGTGAAAAGACACACACAAAAGAATTTTAACATAAAATTGATGGAATACATGATTTGGTTTGTATCACTGTTAAGATTAAGCGACTACACTGTCTTAAAACCAAATTGGTTGTAGTAAATGAGGCTTTTAGCGATTTTAGGGCCTCCATGTTTTATCATTGTGTCAAAATTGACCCTTATCTTTTAAAATGACAATTTTAGGACCTCATATTTGTTTTTTTTTTTTTTTTTTTTTTTTTTTTTTTTTCAGTTTAGGACAATTTGAAATTTAAAATAAGTTAACACAAAACATGTTAAGTTGGATGGAATATTTGAATTTGTCCTAAAACTAAAAAAAAAAAAAAAAAAAACCACAAAGATAAGGTCCTAAAATTGTTATTTTAAAAGATAAGGGTTAATTTTACAAAATGTTAAACATGAGGTCCAAAAATATCAAAATTCCATTAAAAGTGACATTTTAGGTCAAATCATGTTTTAACTTTTTGTCAAAATTGACCAATTATCTTATAAAATATGATTTTAGGACCTTATGTTTGTGTTTTTTTTCTTTCAGTTTTAGGACAATTTAAAATATTCCGTCAAATTTGACGTTAACTTAGACGGAAATTTCGATATTGTCCTAAAAAAAAAAAAAAAAAAAAAAACACACACACACACAAACATGAGGTCCTAAAATTGTCATTTTAAAAGATAAGGGACAATTTTGACATAATGGTAATACATGAGGTCCTAAAACTGTTAAAAGCCCTAGTAAATGCGCTACTATATTTGTTTAGGCATTCAATATTGTGTGCAATCTCTCACAACACTCCTACTCAAGTGTGGGCAATCTGTCCCAACACTTGCACATTTTTTATTCAAGAGTGTGGGAAATCTCTCTCAACACCCCCCTAAAGTGTGGGTAATCTCCCCACCACTTGCACAATTTTTAAATAATGTTGCAAACAGGGTTCGATCTCATGGCCTCCTGGCTCCGATCTTATGTTAAGATGAAGCGCTTTACAATTGTATTAAAACCAATTGGTTGTAATGCGCGCTTCTTATATTTCTTTAGGCGTTCGAGAATGTGAACAATCTCTTCCAACACGCGTCCATATAGCTTTTTGGAGTAAAAGTTGTCTTTACACTAAATTGAGATTATAACTTTCCTTAGAAGAACTTAAACAAGGGTTGTGCACTAGGCCGGTCAATGGCATCAGAGTGATGTCATGGAAACATGAAATTGCATTATAAATTGCACCCTTTATTATGATTAATTTGTAGAGAAGCATTAATTATTTCACAAAGTTTCAAGAAAGGGAGAAGGCGATTAATTAAGGGGATGGCTAAGCTTAACAACTTCATTCACTTCACTCTTATCATGCTCGGTATGTCTGCAGCCTTTCATTTCATTCATACATACTCCCTCCGTCTTATATTATAAGGTTTTTTTTGGATTTTATCACACAGTTTAACAAAACCTCATAAATGAGTTATTTTTAACATTGTAAGACAGAATATTGTATTGTTTTGTAGGAGTGGTTTATAATATTGGATTGTTTAATGTAAAAGTGAAAACATCAGAAAGTGGATTACACCGTGGAATTCTTAATAGAAGATGGAATAAAGGAGTTGGGGTCTATTCCACTATTTCACTTTAGAAAATAGTGAATTTGGGTGTCGTTTCTACTGTTTACTATAACGAATAGTGGATTTCGGAATAGGAAATTTTGGATTTTAAGGTCCTGAACAGTGGACTCAGGTAGTGATCGGTGGATTTTTGCCTACTTAAAAAAACAGACATATGTTAAGAATGACATTGTAGAGATATAATAAAAATTTATCCGGTGGAATATTTTTTTTTTTTTGAGGGGTATCCGGTGGAATTTGTGTTATAGAAAATATGACAAATTTTTATTCCACTGGAAGTAATACATTCTCTCTTCTATCTCAATACAAAAATGAATATATTTTTTTGTCTAAGTTTCAAAACACTGTAATTTTTTCACCAATTTTTTTTTATCTCATCTTTATTTTGATATATAATTTGAAATTTTTCTGATGATATTTTTGAGGTCATTTTTGTATAAACAATAAAAAAGTGAATTTGGGCATTGGACTTCTTCCCGGAAGGTATGCTGAAGAGAAAAATAGAATATCGAATTTGGGTCCACTGTTTCACGATAGCAAACATTGGATTTGGGTGTCGATTTTCTTGTTTCATTTGTTTGATGTCGGTTTCAATGTAGGAATAGTGGATTTTGGGGTTTGAGAACGATGGATTCTAGTAGTGAATAATGGACTTTCGCCTACATTTAAAAAAAAATATGTTCACTTTTTGCCTGATTATAAATCTTGTGTCTTTATTGTCCAATCTTTTTCTCTGTTTCCTATTTTTCCATCTTTTCCTGTCATTTATTCCCCTTCCAAAAACAAAAAACAAAAAAAAAAAAAAAAAAAAAAACACTTTTCCTTTCTTTAGCATAAGTAATTTTATGGTGAGTCAATGGGCCAAAATTTTAGGCAATCGTATGTGATTTAAAAAATATATGATTTGTCGCTTGTTTTTAAACACAGATATAAGATATATACAATCTCAATTATTTTCAAAATAGTCAATTTTTGTTGACATAACTTGGTTATTTTCGGTTTTAAAAAATCTAGCTTATTTCGTTTTCGTATCATCGTATGTATCATCGTATGTATCATTTATCATAGTTTGGACTTTGGAATACTATAGATTGGGAGAGTATAAATATATAAAATTGATTGTCTTAGGGAACAAGCCATTATAGGATAAATACCAAATATTTAAATACAACCATATATATATATTAAAAGAACTTACTACAGATTTTAGGAAGCTCATGTTTTCTGGTTGTATTAAAATTGACTTTATCTTTTAAAATAGACAATTTTAGGATCAGTTTGTTTGTGTTTTATTTTATTTTTATTTTTTTTCAGTTTTAGACAATAATTTCCGTCTAAGTTAACGGAAAACATGTTAAGTTGAGATGGAATATTTGAAATCATCTAAAACTGAAAAAAAAAAAAAAAAAAAAAAAAAAAACAAACATAAACATGTTCTAAAATTATTATTTTAAAATATAAGTATATTTTGACAAAATGTTAAAACGTAGTCTAAAAATGTCAAAATTCCCATAGAAAGTGACGTTTTATATGGCGCCATGTTTTAACATTTTGTCAAATTGTGCTTATCTTTTAAAATAGCAATTTTAGGACCTTATGTTTGTTTTTTTTTTTTTTTTTTTTAGGACAATTTCAAATATTCCACAAATTTGGCGTTAACTTAGACGGAAATTTCAAAATTGTCCTAAAACTGGAAAAAAAAAAAAAAAAAAGAAAAAAAAAAAAAACACAAACATGAGTCCCTAAAATTATCATTTTAAAAGATAAGAAGTCAATTTTGACACAATAAAAAACATGTAGCCCTAAAAAGCTGTTAAAAGCCCTATATTAAATATAAGAATATTATTGTTTGAACTAATCTAATATACCTCTACACACCCCCATGAATCCCGTGGGAAGAGTGGACATTGAGATTGGCCTTGATAGTAGAAAAGCGGTTGTCCCAAAGGGTTTGGTGAGAAGATCCATAAGTTGGCCTTGAGATGTAATGAAAGAGATGCCAAGCTTGCGGTACAAACAAGTTCACGAACGTGATGGAAGTCGATCTCAATATGCTTGATGCGAGCATGGAAAACCGGATTGTGAACAAGATAAGTAGCACCAATATTGTCACACCATAGTAGGCGAGAGGTTTACGGAAGGAGATGGACATTTCATGCAAGAGGTTTGTGTAGCCCCCTGAATTTCATGGGACGATATTGGAAAGGGTTTTATACTCGACCTCGGTGCTATTTTTGGAGACCGTTAAGTGTTGCTTGGAGCACCGGCTAATAAGGTTAGCACCAAGGAAGATCGATGGCGCCAATGGAGCGCGCGTTATCGGAGTCGGCCGCCCAATCAAAATCAGAATAAGCGTGAAGTGAAAGATGAGAAAACCGAGATAGAAGTAACCCATCCAAGATAGTATGTTTAAGCTACCAAAGAATGCGTTTAACAGCCATCCAGTAAGTCTCTGTGGGAGAGTGCATAAACTTACTGACCTTATGAACAACAAAGGCAATGTCAGGATAAGTAAAACTGAGGTATTGCAAACCACCAACATTAGTGCGATAGAAAGATGGAACAGAGCAAGGAGGTCTGGAATTCATGGTGAGCTGAGTAGACGGAGTCATAGAAGTCTGACAAGGATTTACCTTGTACATGCCAGCGTGTTGTAAGAGCTGAAATATATACATGCGCTGAGTAAGATATAACCCGTCAGAGTAAGAACCTCAATACCAAGGAAGTAAGAGAGGGCACCGATGTCCTTAACCGGGAAGTGTCTAGCGAGATAAGTGATAACCTGCTCAACAAGGGAAGAGGAAGAGGCAATAATAATAACATCATCAACATATATAAGAATGCAGACACGAGCACTTGTACGAGAATAAATATAAAGAGAGGCGTTGGTTTTTTAGCCAACAAAACCAAACAGAGAGAGAACATCCGTGAACCGAGAAAACCATACACGCATATCCTGAAGGAGACCATTAAGACTCCGACGCAAACGAAACAAATAATCTGGATAATCAGAGTGCACAAAACCCTGAGGCTAAAGCATATAGACAGGCTCCAACAAAGGCCTATGGATAAAGGCATTTTGAATATCAACCTGCCGCAAAGTCCATCCTGTGAAATAGCAAGAGACAAAAGTAAGCGAATAGTAACCAGTTTGACAAGCGCGAGACCTAAACCTAACCTTGGAAAGCGGCGCGAGAAAGGCGCGACGGACATTACCTAGGCTATCTGATCCTAACCGGCGATGTGCCGGGTCAAATTGTAGTGCTAGTGCGGTGAGTCGGTCGTATTCCTCGGGGAAAACATGGTAATTCTTTTAAGTGGGGTTAAACACCAAGAAGCTATTATTAACTCGATCTAAGTCGCAGGTTTATAACATTTTTCCTCGGGTTAGATTATGTTAGATCAGTTAGATTAGTTAGTAATGTTAGAGTTAGATGTTAGTAAAACAGAAAAATAAAACAAATAAATACTAATATAATATATAGATATATTTTGGATCTAGCCAAGAATTATGTCATTTGAATCAATATCTTTTATAGTAGAATTAAATGAGATGAGATCTTTTCCTTCTTGCAAAGGAGATCAATTATAAATGAAACGGTGTACTCTCTAAGCTAGACAACTCCTCCTCACACGCGGCGTATGAAATTGTCATATGTCCATTGTCATCACCCAAGGTCCACAATCTATTACGGTTTTACGAACAGTCCCGAGTACAAATCTACCTTTAGATAAAAGGAGTCATTCCGTTTGTCAAGCGGTCAATTTTATTTAAAAGGCTCCGGTTGTCAAAGCCGGACGATTCAACTTTCCGGTTTAAGTTTCGATTAATCGATGATTTAACATTATTACGATCTCGAGTACAAATGTCAATAAAATTTATCTTTCCCAAGACAAATCTGCCCCCGGGTAGGAAATAGGATTCCGTTGTCACGTTTTCACTCGGCCAATTTTACCCTCCGGTCTTTCAATTTTAACGTTTCATTAAGCGCGAGAAAGAAAGAGATTCATCATAATTGATTTTAATCATTATTACGAGTCGATCATTCATTTTACCAAAAGATTAACTAATTGATTCATATCTTGGCTAGATATATTTTTAGTTTAATATCATATATAAATAGAAATAGAAATAATAAACATAACAATTTTAGAATATATTACCGGTTATGACTATCGAATCGAAATCGTTTCCACGGATCTAACATGCCAAAGCTTGAAATCAACAATCTTCGATAATTATTCCGCCATTACAACGATACTATAACCATTTTATTTATATATGTGAAAAACATATATACATACATACGTAGACATATATATGTATATACGGGCCCCCGAAATAAAATAAAAGAAAAGAGATGAAAAAGATCTAACATATATATACATATATAGATATATATATATGTGTGATGTGTGTGTATATATATAAAGATATATATATATATATATATGATCTACAAAAAAAATAAAAAGAAGAAGAAGAGGATGGACGAGAACAGAGAAAGAGGAAAAGAAAAGAGGGGCCTTTTATTTTGATCCTGAAGCTGTGCTTATATAGGCAATTTTGCTCTTGCCGGACCGGTCCGGATTGGTGCCGGATCGGTCCGGAATCATGATTGCAAATGATTACACTCAATTGCTCAGCATGTGCACGGTTATGTATATATAATTATATATTAAACTTCTAAAATTCATATCTTGAGTTGTAGACCTCCAAAAATTATGATCCAAATGTCATAAATAAGATCTCGGAAAACTCTTCAACTTTCATGAAGGACTCTTCTTCAGAAAACGCCTTTTTGATAAGCAAATTCATACTCCGAACGTTTTGCGGGATTTTTACGAAATTGAATCAATTAGCCACTTGACCACCATTTGAGTTGTAGAAGTCCGATTGACTTGATTCAAAATCCATTGGAAAGCTTTCTTGAAGATATACAACTTTTATTAAGGAAACTTCTTCAGAAAATGCCGTTTTGATAGGCAATTCCCATCGATACTCGGGATTTTCATTCTTAAGAAATGATTAACCCTTTGATCATTTGACTTAGTGACGCTTTATAACTTCCTTCCAACGACTCGAATTGACTTCAAAAGTGTCTATACTGGGATTTCAGTTCATCTTAGGATTACGCAAAGAAATAAGCGAAAATACCCACGTAAAGCGTGACACGACAACACTCGGTCACTAAAACCGGTACAAAACTAACAAAAACTTATAAAAATACGATAATTTATATAATAACTACTACTTATATATTTAGATAAAACTTAGCATTTATGACTTGATTTGATATAATAATGTTTAAAATGGTATCAGAAATGGGGCGAAATGTCATAAAAACGATCATAAATTTATCTCTCATCACAACCCCCTACTTAGCTTTTGGTCGTCCTCGATCAAAACAAGCGATAAAACAAAATGAATAAGAGATAAATTCATGAAGATAGAAAATATAAGAGACAACCAGATGTTGCAACCGTATAGAATTACAACCAGGCGTTAACCTCAATATAAATGTATAACAGAGTGTGTGTGTGACAAGCCTTTTCAATTTCCACTATCCTCTCTTGAATAATTCAAGCAAGCGCACAAATATCCATTCGAGACGAGTCCTAATGACTTTCCTAGGTATAAGCGATATGATTCACACAAAGTTCTTCCGAGTATTTATTAGGATAATCCCTAAATCATATCATTCGATTTATCTTTGGGGATAGTCGAAGATAACTAAGTTTTCAACCACATTCTATTTTTTTCATAGAATATTAACATATCCGAACTCATTGCCAAAATCGACTATCTTGCAAGCGTCATGAGGTGAGATCGAATACATTAATACCTATCTAACTTTTTTTTTTTTTTTTTTTTTTTTTTTTTTTTTTTTTTTTTTTTTTGATGAACTTAATTTCACATGTGTAGCATATGCCCTCATTCCCAAAAATAGGGCGTTTAGTGATAACCCCTAGCCGGACTACTATCATCGAGCGATCGGGAGCTTTTAAACCTCATAGTGATATAGGGCGTTTATTGATAACGCCTACTCTTGCACTCAAATCATTGGTAGCTACAACCAACATATAGATAGTTCATCTTTATTTATTTATTTATTTATTATTATTATTTTTTTTCATAAACTTAACTTATATCCTCTCTATCACATTCAAACCTTGGATATTCACGATTACACGTTCAAAAATTAGGTACTAAGTTCTTGTTATTATCTGAGAGAATAACCACTAGGATCTTGAATGGATCTGATTTAAAATTTTAAACTTCAATATCAAAGGCTTACGTGAAGGAATTCATGTTACACAAATATATTTGGAATTACAATGCACTTACGGTTCACATTGGTTATACACATCCAAATCGATCATTATATCTTCAAATCCATGAAATATATACCTTATACGATTTTATTTTAATCAACTAAATAATGCTCGAAAAAATAAAAAACTAAGTGTTTTTACGATACAAAATAAGCATTAATACCATTCTTAGACCCACAACGACTACACCCCTACTAACGAACTTACATTGTCCTCAATGTAAAGTGAGTGTAAATAAGTTGTTGGGAAAGCAATGGTGCACTAAAACAAGTCAAAACAAATCTTTGGGATGATATTAAAGGGTGGGTGGGTGGGTCAAAGTTATGACCTCCACAATTCCATAGTATTTGAACTAATACATGTCACACATTATTTGAAATTTAAAATGCACTAGATCATGAAATGTAACGTTATGGCAAAGTATTAACTCGAGTCTTTTATACCCGGATCCTCGAGGGTTATTTCAAATCGTTCTAACAACCTAAGTCCAAGAAATGATGCATTTGAATTTTCTCTTTTTTCCATCAGATTTTCGGATAACCGCCTAATCGTTCCTTTTAATGTCATTCAAACATTCATCCTAAGACTTGGTGAAACAAAATGAAAATCAATCCGAAGTATTATAAAGTATCATCCAAAGTATGAGTAATTATTATATTTAACATTTTTTGCGGGCTGCCTCCGGTGGCGCTTTTAGTTAACGTCGTTAAGCTCGACCAAAATGATAATGATTAACTAATATAATATACTAAACAAAACGGGATACTTAACAATTACTCACAAAAGCACGTAACAATTAAGCACATGATCCAATCAAAAAATAAATGCTTAAGGAGTAAAGAGGAAGGATAGTACCCGTCATTGACTACATTTATAGTCTATAGCCAGACTTTATCGTGCTTGATTTTCTAATGTATTTTGGTGGTGGGTCATCCTCACGCTACTTGCATCCGTCTTTTTATCAATATTGCTTTCCAACATATGTTAGGCGAATGCCGTCGAATCCAACGGTTCTTGACCTTTTCCTTTGATTTTCGAGCTTTGAGTTTACGAGCTTTCACATTATTCTTGAGTCATCTTCTTGATTACTGCGTGTTAGTACGATCCACCACAAGAGAACACAAAGTGTCTACACAAGAACTAGATTCTAGTGTAATGCATGGATATTTCAATGAATTGTAAATGTTGAAGATAACGCGCTCATCATTCATTCCCAAACTAAGCTCTCCCTTACAAACATCGATCAAAGGGATATTAATAGTTAAGTGCCGAAAAGTGTCAAGAAAACATGCATACTTATTATCCAACTTCATCTTTTTCATTTCATTTCTCGGGAATGGGGAAGTAATTCAAGATCGATGGGTTAGAATGAATACCTCCTTACCCTTGTGTCGTTAGATGAAGATGGTAAAGCTTCCTTGAATGATTGTGCCTTTTGAAGACATAGTGTGTCATCATTCAAGTACCTTTTTCTTCAAAATATGCGATGGATGTGGTGATGCCCTTCCAGGTTGAACCGATGTGAATTTAGGTTGAGCGGATAAGGTTCGGTTTGAAATGGCCCTTTAGATTCCATATTCTTCTTATATTTACCATCTAAATCATCATCTACTTCATTATTCCCGAATTTTTCTAATCCATTACTTCCACGAGATCCTTCCACTTACAGTAATAACGACATTTACCCCACTCAGATTTCTTTCGATATTACTTGGCAATCCTTCCGAGGTTTATTGCTTTTCGTTCTACTTCTCTACTCAAGTGATATTCAGATTCCTCAATGAAGCTTCTATAATTCTTATTCGGTATCATGTCCACTTATAGATGTTTTCAATGTACTCATATCCTTCTTGTTTGTACTTATAGAAGTCATCATGTTTTCCATATTTTGAGCTTGAGTTGATATCATACCCATCATATTTTCGATTAAGTTCTCCCATTTATCAACTCCTTCAGGTTTGGTTGAACTTTGGGTGACTGGTATGCTTTGAGTGGTATATTGTGGATACGGTCTAGGCAATGATTGTAGATTCCGATTCGTGGTATCTTCTTGATAAACTAGATTTGGATTCTTATATTGAACTGGATACGGTGATTGTCCTTGCTTACTAGGGGTTTCAGACCAATGAAAAGTAGGGTGATCTCTTCTAAAAGCATTAAACGAGTTTGAATACGCGTCGTTCAAATTCCTATGCTGTTTTAAAAAACTCACATTTTCCCTTGAATATCCTTTTGGTTCTTCCATCCCTAATGACACATTATCATGATTTGAGTAGTCATTTGGTATGATATTTTCTGAGTTTACATTTTTACTGGCTAATAAGCCGTCAAATTTCCTACTCAAATTCTCCAAGTGTGCAAGAACTTCTGCATTCGATGTACATTCTCCTGCAAAGGCTACTTTTCTTGTGCTAGAACCGGTTTCCCACATACGATTATTTTTGGAAATCTTTTCTATAGCATCGTAAGCTATCTGAGCTTCACTCATCATTAACGAACCACCACATGCATGATCCACATCTGCACGTGAGTCTCTCCTTAATTTACGACAGAAAAGTTGGATTTGCATAACTAAGGAATAACCATGATCGGGACAAGCTCGTAATAGCTTTTTAAATCTTTCCCAAGCATTCTCAAACATTTCTTCAGATCCTTGTTTAAAGTTGGCAATTTCGACTATTAATTTCAATTTTCTACCAGGAGTAAAATATTGCTTTAAAAACTTGGTTTGAATCTCCTCCCAACTAGTCAATGAATGATGTGGGAGTAATGCGAAACCAATCTCGTGCTCTTCCTTTTAAAGAAAAAGGAAACAAAGACATCCTCGTTAATTCTGATGAGCACCATGACTTTTGGTTGTATTACACAATTCTTGAAAAAAGATAGAGGTGATGATGTGGATCCTCATCATCTTCTCCTAGAAATTGGGCTCTTGTGTCAATTAAACCAAAAAGATGAGATTTTATTTCGAAATTATTTGCTCCTTTATTGGGTAAACGAATTGGATTATTAATCTGGTACCTTCTTACGGTCTGATCACATATAGGTCTCGGGTTAGGCTGGTTTCGATTATTACGATTATGCTTATTCGATTCGATTATTCCGATTATTCGATTACATTTATTAGGTTGAGGTAAATTCTGATTAAGGTTTTGGCCATACCCTTGAGCATGAGCAATCCCTTGTTCAGGTGTTTCACCAACGGTTTCGGCCATTTTCGTAACTCGATTTGACAATTCTTGTGGAATAGAAAATATCGAATAGAAAATAACACAAAATCGATAAAAAAACCACATTTTTTTTTCTCCTCGGTAATTACCGAATCCACTCGATATTTACCGAGTAGTTTTTTTTTTTTTTTTTTTTTCGGTTTTTTTCTCTCTCTCTCTCTCGGTAATTACCGAAGCCACTCGGTATTTATCGAGTATTTTTATAAAAAAATTGATATCTTACCAAATAGGTAGGTACCAATGAAAATAAAAATACAAATGAGATTGAGAAATGTATTGACTTATCCTCGGCTGTTATGACCACGTTTACTTTCTACTATCGAAAATAGAAAATAACTCGAATTTGGTAGAAGAAGAAAATTGGTAACTAAAAGAAGGTAGATACCAACGGAAAATAAAAATAGAAATGTGATAAGAAGAGTGTTGACTTATCCTCAAGAATTTTGAGCTAATACAAGTAGTAACCCTAGACACAAAGAAAGAAATTAGCGACGTTTTCCCGGCAACGGCGCCAAAATCTTGACAGACTCTAAACCTAACCTTGGAAACGGCGCGCGAAAGGCGCGGACATTACCTAGGCTATCTGATCCTAACCGGCGATGTGCCGGGTCAAATTGTAGTGCTAGTCTGGTGAGTCGGTCGTATTCCTCGGGAAAACATGGTAATTCTTTTAAGTGGGGTTAAACACCAAGAAGCTATTATTAACTTTCGATCTAAGTCGCAGTTTTATAACATTTTTCCTCGGGTTAGATTATGTTAGATCGATTAGATTAGTTAGTAATGTTAGAGTTAGATGTTAGTAAAATGTAAAAAATAAAACAAATAAATACTAATATAATATATAGATATATTTTTGGATCTAGCCAAGAATTATGTCACTGAATCAATATCTTTTTATAGTAGAATTAAATGAGACAGATCTTTTCCTTGCTGCAAGGAGATCAATTATAAATGAAACGGTGTACTCCTAAGCTAGACAACTCCTCCTCACACGAGCGTATGAAATTGTCATATGTCCATTGTCATCAGTCCAAGGTCCACAATCATTACGGTTTTTACGAGCAGTCCCGAGTACAAATCTACCTTTAGATAAAAAGGAGTCATTCCGTTCGTCAAACGGTCAATTTTATTTAAAAGGCTCCGGTTGTCAAAGCCGGACGATTCAACTTTCCGGTTTAAGTTTCGATTAACTGATGATTTAACATTATTACGATCTCGAGTACAAATGTCAATAAAATTTATCTTTCCCAAGACAAATCGCCCCGGGTAGGAAATAGGATTCCGTTGTCACGTTTTCACTCGGCCAATTTTACCCTCCGGTCTTTCAATTTTAACGTTTCATTAAGCGCAGAAAGAAAGAGATTCATCATAATTGATTTTAATCATTATTACCAGAGTCGATCATTCATTTTACCAAAAGATTAACTAATTCAGATTCATATCTTGGCTAGATATATTTTTAGTTTAATATCATATATAAATAGAAATAGAAATAATAAACATAACAATTTTAGAATATATTACAGTTATGACTATCGAATCGGGTCGTTTTTCACGGATCTAACATGCCAAAGCTTGAAATCAACAATCTTCGATAATTATTCCGCCATTACAACGATACTATAACCATTTTATTTATATATGTGAAAAACATATATACATACATACGTAGACATATATATATATATACGGGCCCCGAAATAAAATAAAAGAAAAGAGATGAAAAGATCTAACATATATATACATATATAGATATATATATATGTGTGATGTGTGTGTATATATAAAGATATATATATATATATATATATGATCTACAAAAAAAATAAAAAGAAGAAGAAGAGGATGGACGAGAACAGAGAAAGAGGAAAAGAAAAGAGGGGCCTTTTATTTTGATCCTGAAGCTGTGCTTATATAGGCAATTTTGCTCTTGCCGGACCGGTCCGGATTGGTGCGGATCGGTCCGGAATCATGATTGCAAATGATTACACTCAATTGCTCAGCATGTGCACGGTTATGTATATATAATTATATATTAAACTTCTAAAATTCATATCTTGAGTTGTAGACCTCCAAAATTATGATCCAAATGTCATAAATAAGATCTCGGAAAACTCTTCAACTTTCATGAAGGACTCTTCTTCAGAAAACGCTTTTGATAAGCAAATTCATACTCGAGCGTTTTGCGGATTTTTACGAAATTGAATCAATTAGCCACTTGACCACCATTTGAGTTGTAGAAGTCCGATTGACTTGATTCAAAATCCATTGGAAAGCTTTCTTGAAGATATACAACTTTTATTAAGGAAACTTCTTCAGAAAATGCCGTTTTGATAGGCAATTCCCATCGATACTCGGGATTTTCATTCTTAAGAAATGATTAACCCTTTGATCATTTGACTTAGTGACGCTTTATAACTTCCTTCCAACGACTCGAATTGACTTCAAAAAGTGTCTATACTCGGGATTTCAGTTCATCTTAGGATTCTGCAAAGAAATAAACAGAAAATACCCACGTAAAACAGACACGACACTCCGGTCACTAAAACCGGTACAAAACTAACAAAAACTTATAAAAATACGATAATTTATATAATAACTACTACTTATATATTTAGATAAAACTTAGCATTTATGACTTGATTTGATATAATAATGTTTAAAATGGTATCAGAAATGGGGCGAAATGTCATAAAAACGATCATAAATTTATCTCTCATCAACAACCGGGCTGAATGTCTCATGAAAATCAACACCCTCTGCATGATGAAAACCTTTGGCAACTAAACGTGCCTTATAACGCTCCAACCGACCATCCGCATGATGTTTGGTCCGGTAGACCCATTTATTACTCACAATATTCATATGAGGACGTTTGGGAACAAGATCTCAAGTTTGATTGTGCAGAAGCGCATCAATCTCCTCTCGTATAAAAGTATGCCAATAAGGTTGTTTAGAGGCTTCAGTGTATGAGGTAGGGTCGGTATTGGTAAATGTAGTGACAAGAGCTTTAGGGAGCCGATAGTGGATAAAGTAAGGCATGGTTACTGATATACCCAACCCGCAAGCGGTCTCACGAATCCTACAAATGGCCCGAATAGGGGTCCCACTTGCTGGTAATCATGACAGGTCACTGACCGCATACATACCTAACTGACAAGGCTGCAAGGTCGACTGCCTGGGCTACCCGCAGACTCAACACTAGGCTGGGGGCGGAATCCAATCACCCTCAGCTCGTGCCCGCACAATAGGTGAACAAGATTCAGATTCGATATTAGCAAGGACAAGGCTAGCATATTAACGGGTGGAATTTATTGCGACCAGTGGACACATAAATCCGATGTCGGCCAGCTTACTTCATTTGATTATACTTAATTATGTCACTTCATAGTTAAACATGTCTTGTCGTCGTTAGCCTAATCATCATTAGAAATACGCCTATATATATGGGAACCCATGTAACACAGAAAGGATGGAATAATCAATATAAGCAGAGCTACTCTGTCAATTTTTCGAGCATCGTGTCCGCATTCATGTTAAGCGATCCGACGCCTGAATCTTCATTCTTTTCATACAAACCACCCATATCCACCGGAAAAATCATATAAATCCAGCTAGATATCCATAATAAAAGCTAGACGAACCTACCGTGATATTTCCAACAGCATCAATTGACTCCGTTACCGGGAAACATCAAGAAAAGCAGACCCCAGTAGCTTTCACCATCGCGAGATCTTGTTTCACAGCCTTCAAGTTCTCAAATCAGTGAAAGCTTTGCTTTTTGGGTTGTACGGCCTAAAACTCCTTGTCCCCAACATTTTTGAAGTAAATTCAACAACAACAACAATATTGATTTCACGGAATCGACTCAGCTTGAAAGAACATCTCCATCATCATCTTCAAGGCTCTCACATGAGTTATTCATATTTACCAGGTTGGTTGATATTTTAACAAGCTTAAATATTTGTGCATTCGGAAATTTGTACTTTCAGTACTTGTTGGAGTCATTTGAGCATCACGCCACCTGAGATTTTCGTCGGATTCTGGGTTTAAAGCTTACTCCGACCGGAACCACCTAAGCGTTACTTACTCTACAAGTTACTTGTTGAATCAATATGACTGGTGTAAAAGGCTTAAATCATATCACACCAACCAAAGTGACCAACCAAGACAACCCACGTGGCAGCTCATCACATCATAGTGACCATAGTAGGGGGTTGTTAAGGCCATATTTATATGATTATTAAGGGTTTATTTCATTATTATTTTCCCCACATTTGCATAATTTATATAAGAATTAAGGGTTTAAGTGTAATTATTAAGTAAATGTCATTTTAATATGGTTATTTGCAAAATTGGTTATTTTAAGTGTTTAATTGATTTAATTATGATTATTTGGATTTCATTACATTTTGCAATGTTTATTTATCTTTTAGGAGGCTTAATTTGAGATGAGAGAGATCAATCAAAGATATGGGAAAATAAAAGAGATAAGGAAAGAAATCAATCAAGATAAAGATGAAAATATCAAGGAATCCGTTACGCATCAATGCGGACGGCGTCCATGCGATTGTCCAGTGTGGGCGAGGCGATTAGTAATTAGGGCGAAGCGTCCAGGGAAGAAAAGTTGAGCAGAGAGTTTGGACGGAATCTGACGATCGTCTTTATAGCGTCTAAGGAATCTTGAGCGGGCGTCCATATAAGTGAGCAGCGTCCGGTGCCGACTTAAACCACTAACCGACTTAGCACTCTATAAATACAAAGCAGCAAATGCCAACCCTAAAGAGATACTTTTACACAACATTGAGATCGCAATTTTCACCCAAGCTGCGCCCCAAAAACCACTTTTACCTGAGATGAACTTCTCCAACTCAACAATCATCTTCAACATGATTGTTGGCTAAAAGCCTTGCAAAGTGAGTCGACGGAGGAAGCTTATCAACAACACAACCAACTAGAGGAGTTCGATCTTAGATGAGTAGTGAGTTAATTCATAGTTTTTCATTACTTTGGATCTGTTTTGCATTGTTATGTTTTATTGGATTATGAATTTGATGAAACGATCTATTTATATTTGATGCTTGGATTAATATATGAAAATATATTATTTAAGTTCTCTTTTATTCAAAGTAATGCAATTATTCATGTTATAAGAGATTATGCATGGTTAGTTGAGTAAGAGTTTGAAACAATCTCGTGATTTCGTTTTGATTGCATGTTTAGTTTGTTTGAAAAGATAAACGAAACCCTAGAATTTGGTTGAAGAAATTTAATTGAATTAAGTGAATAAATCACTACTAAAAACTATGTCTTTTTAAGCACCGTCTAGTTGGATTGTTGGTTGATAGGTGGAACCTAGTCGCCTTCTTTGTGTTTTCCTTTAATTGTTTTAATCAAATCGTTTAGATTAAGTTTAGTTTAAGTTCTAGTTTTATAAACCCTAATTTCTGCTTTGTTTTCCTGCAATTTTCTGTTTCAATTCATAATCGACGCTCGTCCGTAATAGCGAGGCGCTTTCGTCCATTAGATTTAGTTTCAGACGCTTCGTTCACTTTAGTGAGCGCTCAAATCCGCTTTTATTTTCTTATTTCTGCTTGTTTTTATTCTGTTTTAGTTTCAATTCTTAGGTTTAGGTTTTAGTTAGTTTCAACCTTAGTTTAGTTAATAATTGTGACATAATCGATAGAATAATTGTTCCTTGATCCGATAAACATTCCACTCCCTTAGGACGACCCGTTAACATCCTATACTACGATCCTTATACTTGGGGTGTTTCGGTTATAAATTGTAAAACTCGTTTTTACCAAACAAGTTTTTGGCGCCATTGCCGGGGAGTCGGTAACGGTTGTCGGATTCTATTTAGGACAATTTTCTGTGTCAAAGGGTCGTTAGGGGCGCGCGGTAGTATTTGACCATAACTTTCGGCTCGAGTGTCCGTTTGGAACGCAGGACCCTAATTCGAAAGCTCGTTCCGACGCCGACGGCGTGTTTAGTGCGTTTTGAGGTCAAAATCCACTTTTTTCCCTCCATTTTGGCCCTAGAAGATTTCAACACGTTTTTTTACCGTCTTAGTGTTTTTCTTGTTTTTAAACTTTTATTAGGTAGGTTCCTTTTCCAGTTTCGGTTTCTATATATTTTCTAAAATAAAAAAATTAAAAAAAATAAATAAATAAATACTAAAAGCCTTCTGAACGAGCGTTCACCCATACTGAACGCCCGTCATTTCATCTGTCTTAGAACGCCCGATTCGATTACTCAACGAGCGTTCACTTCACGAATCCGCTCTGAACTAGCGTCCACGTACACTGAACGCCAGTTCAGTCCCTGAAAATTCCACTTTTCTTTTCTCTGCTCTTCTATCTTTCTACACTACTAAATCCTCCAATCTTTTCTAAACTCGTTCTCATCAACCCTAAGGTTGATTTTTCCTTTTCTTTTCTTACGGTTTATGCAAGCGAGAAGTACGAAGGACTTCGATCTTCGATCCTGAACCTGGCGATCTATCCTAAGAAGGAGGCTTTTTCTGATCTTGACGCCATGGCGGATCAAGATCCACCAATTCCAAATCCCGATCCCCAAGCTCAATTAAATCTAATTACAACAAATGCAAGCTTTGCGACAATAAAATGAGAATCAACAAGTCGCATAAATCAACAACTTCAACAATTTAGACAAAACCAAACTTAATCAATTGAACCAGACCCCTACACCCCATATCTAAATCAAGATTTTCTCGAGGGGCATAGACCTATTCGTCCTCCCGACATGGGAGGAGTGAACTTTGATCTAAAGAGCGGAGTAGTTGCTCTGAGTTTCGAATAGCTCTTTCCATGGTGCTGCTCAG
This sequence comes from Gentiana macrophylla, assembly GCA_026214975.1. Lineage (NCBI taxonomy): Eukaryota > Viridiplantae > Streptophyta > Magnoliopsida > Gentianales > Gentianaceae > Gentiana > Gentiana macrophylla. The sequence continues at coordinate 121,550,322 of CM047810.1, read as the reverse complement.
GGAAGATCCACACGACTTCTTGTCCACATTCGTACAAATCATGAAGCGAGGCCATTATCCTGGTGTTGATTCTGAGATAGTCAAGTTAAAGCTATTTCCTTTTGCTTTGAAAGGTGAAGCAAGTCTGTGGTTTAAATCGTTGGCACATCATTCTCTCCATACATGGAATGATGTCAAAAGAGCCTTCACTCTCAAGTGGGTTTCACCAGGCAAGATTATGGAGATGAAACGGGAAATAGCTACGTTTGAGCAGTTGGAGGATGAGACTGTTGGAAAAGCTTGGGAGAGATTGAATCTTTTGATGAGGAAATGCCCCAATCACGGATATGATGGACATGAGTTCTTTGGAACTGTTTTATAGAGGTGTCTCTCAACCTAATAGAGACTATCTTGACTCCACACTCATGGATCCTTCTTAGGGGAGGTGATGAGGCGCTCTGAGTGGTGAGACCATCGCCAAGAACAATATGTGGTCGACTCCCAAGAAGACCAATATCGTTAAGAAAGAAGGCTGCTGGTAATCCACGATACCAAGTCGTTAGTTGCTCGAGATGGAATTGATAAGCAAGCGGTGGCCAATCTTCATCTGCACCTTCCGATCCGGGAATGCGGTAGGAGCGGAGATGACGGAAGAAATAAATTTAATGGATAATCAAAACCAACCCTTCCGAAACTTCAATCAAAGCCGAACTACTCGGGATTTCAACGACAAAACTTCAATCAAGCCAAGTTACCACCGGCCCTTCCAATTCGAATTCTTTTAACTCAAACTATCAAAGGACAACTCCTAACTCCCAAAGGCCTCAAGGAGGATGGAACCAAACTCAAAATCATACCACCTCATGTGTCCCTCAACACAAATTTGATGAGCTGGTAGACATGGTGAAGACTCTGTCTACTAGTGTTAAAGCTATTGAGAGACAAGTTGGTCGGATAAGCGGACCAAAGCAGCAAGCGACTCACGGTAAACTTCCGAGTTATACCGAGAGAAATCCGAAAGCTGATGTGAATGTTTGCACTGCCATTACACCTCAGTGGGAGTATGGACAAGAAGAGGAGTTGAATGAAGTAACGTTGAGAAGTGGTAAGAAGGCTGAATCCGGCAAGATGTCGGAAGCAGTAGCCCTCCCGACGCCATGAGTTCGGGAGGAAATCAAAAATCACATGCCGGAGAAAGCAACGATGAGGAGCTTAGTGATAATTCTTCTGAGGATGAAAATAATTACGATGACGAGGAAAGAAAGGAAAGTCAAGGGGCGGTACGACTAAGAAAAAGAAAGAAAAGTTCGTAAGATGGAAGGATAGGGAGGATGAGGCGATAAAGAATCAAGCTACGAGGGAATGATAAAGCCCTTCCTTATCCCCAAAAAGGAAAGAAAGCCCTCACTAATGACAAGCGGTATCTTTGGAGTGAGAGGATTCTTAGAGACACTCAAGTTAGTATGCCCTTAGCCGAGGTATTAAGCCAGAAATGCCTAAATGCTCTAAGTATCTTAAAGAATTCTATGGGAGTAAGAAAACTTGAGGATGGTGAAGAAGTGCTACGCGAGGATTGCGCGATGGTTTCACGTGAAAATTGCTTGTTAAGCGAGGTGACCACTGGCGGACCTTCAATCTCCTCGTGAGATCGAAGGCCATTTATTCGAAAATGTCTTATGCGACTCGGGGCCTCTATTAATGTGATGCCATTAAGCGTATGCAAAAGCTCGGGTTAGATAAAAGGATGCGAGAGCGCCCGATTTCTCTTGAGATGGTAGATAAATCTAGCGGATCTGCATCCGGTTGTGTAGCTAATGTTCTCCTTCAAGTTGAACATTTAGTCTTCCCTACCGACTGGGTTATTCTAGACTATCCACCTGATAAGGAGATGCCTCTAATTCTAGGCCGAACCTTTTTAGACACTTCTAACGCTCTCATCGACTTCTGCAAAGGACAGATTACCCTTAGAGTCGATGACACATCCGTTACCTTCACCCGAGGGACATATCCTGAAAGAGCCGTAATTGATGAAATATCGTTTGTCGAAGCTATCTATGAGGACGGAAAAGATGCCTACTCTGAAGAAGCAGAGGAGTTGACAGAGATAGGTGTTTTTGAAGTCATGGACATTGAAGATCAAGCTGACTGCGGACCATCTTCTAATTCATTACATCCCGTCGTCATTGACGAGTCATCTTCACTCGCTCACACTGAGCCTGTTCGTGAGTTAGAAGCATGGAGATGCCCAGCAACAAACGATGATCTCAAAGAACTGAGTCGGGAAGACTTCATCCCTGGTGAAGAAGAAGCTCTGATGGGTAGTTGGGACGAGGTAGAATTTTGGAGAGAAGCTACTCATTGGGAAGTAGATGATTGGGAAGAGTTGGCAGAAGAGCTTAAAGACGAAGAGTTAAGAAAAATGATCGATCACAAGAAAAAGGAAGCAAGTGTTGACCGGAGGATCCCGATGGATGATTTGATCCAGTACCTTTCTGGGGTTGAGCCTCGGGAAGATGAGTTATTCTTTAGTCAACCACTCCAAGCTCATAAAGAGAAAGGTGGCCCGTTAAAGTCTAGTATTGAGCAACCACCTACTGATTTAGAGCTCAAACCGCTTCCGAAACACCTTAAGTATATCTTTCTTAAGGATGGAGATAAATTGCCTTTGATCATTTCTTCGAAACTCGACCCTGAGCAAGAAGCACAGCTGATAGAAGTGCTTAAAAAGAATATCCTCGCGTTCGGATGGCAAGTGGGTGATATCCGAGGAATCACCCAGGATGTATGCATGCATAAAATCCGAGCGGAGGAGAGAGCTAAAAGGTTAGACAACCTCGAGAGAAAATTTGAATCCGCATATGCGAGGAGGTTGTCAAGAAAGAAGTGATAAAGTGGCTTGACATGGGCATCATCTATGCAATCGCCGATAGCGAGTGGGTCACCCTACTCAAGTTGTGCCAAAGAAGGGTGGAATCACCATGAAAAAGAATGAAAAAGAGGAGGAAGTTGCCTTACGACTCGTGACGAACTCTGAGTGCAGTATTGACTATCGTAGACTTAATGAGGTTCTTGCCAAGGACCACTTTCCCTACCCTTCATTGACCGACTTATTGAGCGACCGAGGTGGTCATAAGTATTATTGTTTCCTTGATGGCTATTCGCTACTTCTTCGGATAGCCATTGATCCTAATGACCAAGAGAAGACAACTTTACGTGTCCATCTGGTAATTTTGCTTTTCGCAGAATGCCATTCGGCTATGCAATGCACCCGCGACTTTTCAACGGTGCATGTTAGCCATTTTGATGGACTTGTGGAGCAATGCATGGAGGTCTTCATGGATGACTTCTCGATCTCGGCGATAGCTTTGATGAAATCTTAAGGAACCTAGATATGGTACTCCAACGGTGTGTTGAGAAAAATCTGGTGCTTAACTGGGAAAAATGCCATTTTCTAGTAGACGAAGGAATCGTTTTGGGACATAAGGTGTCCAATCTTTGGTATTCAAGTTGATAAGGCTAAGGTCGAGGCCATTGAAAGGATGACGTACCTAAGGCAGGTGAAAGAGGTCACGAGGTTTTCTAGGTCATGTTGGCTTCTACAGGCGTTTCATTAAAGATTTTTCTACCATCGCCAAGCCTTTATCAAATCTTTTGAAAGATGATGTAGATTTCTTGTTCGATGCGAAGTGCAAAGAAGCTTTCAATTGTCTGAAAGACAAGCTTATCGATGCCCTATTTTAGTTGCACCTGATGGACCAAGCCTTCGAGTTGATGTGTGATGCCTCTAATTACGCCGTGAGCGCAGATTTTAGGTCAAAGAGTTGATAAAAGGTTCAGGCCCATTTATTATGCGAGCCGCACCTTGAACCCGGCTCAATGCAATTATACCACAACTGAGAAGGAATTCTTAGCCGTTGTTTTTGCCATTGACAAGTTTAGAAGTTATCTTCTAGGGTCTCAAGTTGTTGTTTGGACCGACCATGCGACCTTGCGCTACCTTATGGACAAAGCGGATGCAAAACCAAGGTTACTTGATGGATTACGATTTTACAAGAGTTTGACCTTGTGATTAAAGATAAGAAAGGTAGTGAGAATATTGTGGTGATCATTTATCTCGCTTAGTAAATGAGGGTGCAGAGAATCACAATGATATATAGGCATTGATTTTCCGGTGAGCAATTGATGAAGCTTGAAGCGGTTAGGCCGTGGTATGTTGACTACGTCAACTATTTAGCGAGTGGTCATTTAGAGGATATGACGTATCGGAGAAGAAAAAGTTCTTTTACGATCTTAAATATCTCGTATGGGAAGATCCTTATTTGTTCGTGAATCTATAAAGGCGGGTTGCTTCGACGGTGTGTTCTGAGCATGATCGGTGGGATATCCTAGACCAATGCCATAGCGGTCCTACCGGAGGTCACTACGGAGCACCTAAGGCGGTTGCAAAGATCCTTCAAGCTGGATTCTCTTGGCCGACTCTGTTTAAGGATGCGAAGCCTTTTGTAAAGGTTGTGATAGGTGCGAGAAGGCTGGGGCGAGTAGTAGGATGGAAATGCCACTTAAGCCCATTCTTGAATGCGAAGTTTTAAGCGTTTGGGGCATAGATTTTATGGGACCCTTTCCATCTTCGTGCGGTAATAAATATATCCTCGTGCATGTGCCGACTATGTTTCCAAGTGGGTTGAAGCCATAGCTACCCAAACTAATGATCATAAAGTCGTGAAGAAATTCTTGCAAAAGAATATCTTTACGGTCGGTGTCCGAGAGCACTCATTAGTGATGAAGGTACCCATTTTTGCAATCGCCGCTTGATAAAATCCTTGAAAAATATGGTGTCAAACACAAAGTTGGTACACCATATCATCCTCGAACCGATGGCCAAGTCGAGGTAAGCAACGAGCTTGAAAAGAATTTTAGAAGACCGTGAACAATAATCGATCTAATTGGAGTCTTAAGTTGGACGACGCATTGTGGGCTTATCGTCTCGCATTTAAAACCCCGATGGGCACATCACCCTTCCAAATGGTCTATGGCAAAGCTTGTCATTTACATCGAACTTGAACACAGAGCTTTACGGGCAATTAAATTCTTAAATTTCGATAGCCACTCTGTGTAGGGAGAAACGTTGTTACAATTGAGCGAGCTCGGCGAATTCGGACTCCGTGCGTCTGAGAATGCTAAGCTTAGCAAGGAAAGAACGAAGATGCTCCATGACGCTAAGATCAAGGACCGAGAATTCAAAGTTGGTGAAATGGCTTTACTCTATAATACTAGACTTCACCGTTTCGGGTAAACTCAAGTCTAGATGGTGCAGTCCCTTTGAGATTATCGAGGTTAATCCAAGTGGAGTAATTACTTTGAGCGGGTATGGTAATCAAGCTTTTAAAGTGAATGGTCATCGACTTAAGAAATATTTTGGGCAACCAAAGGAAAAGCTGAGACTCTTTATTTCCAAAGAAGAGATGAAATCTGAGATGTCTGATTTGTGAAGAGATTCCATCTTATTTCTTTGAGTCGATGATGACATTCCTACCTCTACACGTGACGAACCTTCTCCTGAGACTCCTAAGCATGTTAGCACACCTACGCCTATCATCCGCAAGAACACGAAGAAGAGAGTCAGTGTAGTTTGGAGAGAAAAATTTAATGATCTTATAGCACACTTGACTTGTTGTTGTGGTGAAAATCATTTCCGCCCCATGCTTTCCGATTCCGATCTTTGAGGTGGCGCCGTTAAACCAAAGTGGCCCGATCCGGGTTGATTTTTTTGAAATCAGGTGTCAAGCTATTGACATAAAGAGCGCTCTGGAGGCAACCTAGTTATTTGTTTTTTTAGGTTGTTTTGTTTTATTGTTTTAAAGTAGTACTTTAGTTGATTATGTGTTGATGGTTATTCCTCCTACATTCATTGTAAGTGTTTTGTGTTATGTGTTGCTCATATACCCCGTGTACCCCGAGATTATATGGTATGTCGAGTGTGGCAGATACTTTTGAGCAGGTTCACAAGCTTTTATGTCCAGTGTTGTCTATTCGAGTTGTCGCGGTATATTCATGCTCCGGCCTGTCCTCTGCCAACTTTCATCCGACAACCACTGTTGAGACCAGCTAAGTTTCTTTTTATTTTATTTGCACATTCTGCGGACATAATGTGATTTAAGTGTGGGGGGGTAAATTGGGTATGTTTTTATGCTATATCCTTTGAAATATGAGTGAATGTTGAATTTCGAGCAAATTTAAAATTTTTGTGAATCTCGAGCATATGGTTGAAACTGAATGCTTGCTAGTTGTAGTTTTCTAACGATGATAGTATGTGACTTAGTGAGATAATTATAGCATGTCTTTACTTTCATGGAGCTAGTATTCATTTTTTTTCACGTTCACGAGAGCCTTTGATATTGAAGCAAGTCTTTTTGAACTATATCTTTTCACTGTTTTAGTGATTTATCTTAGGAAGGTCAGTATAGTAACACCTTAGTTAGACCGTGTGCTGTGAATATCATAAAGTTTGAATGTGATAAGTGAGATGTAACTTATGTCTTGAAAAAAGAATGAATAAGCAATCATAATAAATACGTTTGTCGGAAGCTGGTTTATGATTGGAGTGCGGTAGGGCATTATCTCGAAATGTCCTATTCCACTATGATGACCAAAAGCTCACGACAGTCAGGAGAAGCTACCTTATGATTTGAGTAAGGTAGGGTTTTATCACGAAACATCCTATTCTACTATGATGGGTAAGAGCTCATTCTGATATGCGTCAAATTTGAGAATTTTGGAAATGATGAGTAAAAATAAAGTGAAGTCTTTGTTATCATGGATCTTATACCCGGTGAGAACCGCATGATATCTTTGTAGGGATTATCCTACTGAGTGCGTGGGGAAGGCTTTGAGTGGAGCTATTACTTGCTATATCTAGGATAGTCATTGGATTTTTGAGAGGATATTTCTTTGAAAGGCTTGTTAAATTTGAAAAGGGCTTGTCACACATAAATGAGAATCTATCTCTGTGATGGTATTGTTTGCTATAGTTGTTGTATCTTTTGTTATGTGAGTTAGAGATCTATGTGGATTGCATGAAATTTGAGCTATAGTTTTGATTGTTTTGTCCGAGGGCGTACAAAAAGCTAAGTGTGGGGGTGTTATTAAGGCCATATTTATATGATTATTAAGGGTTTATTTCATTATTATTTTCCCCACATTTGCATGATTTATATAAGAATTAAGGGTTTAAGTGTAATTATTAAGTAAATGTCATTTTAATATGGTTATTTGCAAAATTGGTTATTTTAAGTGTTTAATTGATTTAATTATGATTATTTGGATTTCATTACATTTTGCAATGTTTATTTATCTTTTAGGAGGCTTAATTTGAGATGAGAGAGGATCAATCAAATATATGGGAAAATAAAAGAGATAAGGAAAGAAATCAATCAAGATAAAGATGAAAATATCAAGGAATCCGTTACATCAATGCGACGAAGCGTCCATGCGGCGTCCCAAAGTGTGGACGGGCGATCGTAATTAGGACGAGCGTCCAGGAAGAAAAAAGTTGAGCAGAGAGAGTTTGGGCGAATCTCAGCGAGCGTCTTTATAGCGTCTAAGGCATCTTGAACGGGCGTCCATATAAGTGAACGAGCGTCCGGTGCCGACTTAAACCCTAACCGACTTAGCACTCTATAAATACAGCAGCAGCCCCAACCCTAAAGAGATACTTTTTACACAACATTGAGATCGCAATTTTCACCCAAGCTGCGCCCCCAAAAACCACTTTTACACAGAGATGAACTTCTCCAACTCAACAATCATCTTCAACATGATTGTTGGCTAAAAGCCTTGCAGTGAGTCGAAGGAGGAAGCTTATCAACAACACAACCAACTAGAGGAGTTCGATACTAGATGAGTAGTGAGTTAATTCATAGTTTTTCATTACTTTGGATCTGTTTTGCATTGTTATGTTTTATTGGATTATGAATTTGATGAAACGATCTATTTATATTTGATGCTTGGATTAATATATGAAAATATATTATTTAAGTTCTCTTTTATTCAAAGTAATGCAATTATTCATGTTATAAGAGATTAGGCATGGTTAGTTGAGTAAGAGTTTGGAAACAATCTCGTGATTTCATTTTGATTGCATGTTTAGTTTGTTTGAAAAGATAAACGAAACCCTAGAATTTGGTTGAAGAAATTTAATTGAATTCGTGAATAAATCACTACTAAAAACTATGTCTTTTTAATCACCGTCTAGTTGGATTGTTGGTTGATAGGTGGAACCTAGTCGCCTTGCTGTGTTTTCCTTTAATTGTTTTAATCAAATCGTTTAGATTAAGTTTAGTTTAAGTTCTAGTTTTATAAACCCTATTTTCCTGCTGTTTTCCTGCAATTTTCTGTTTCAATTCATAATCAGACGCTCGTCCGCAATAGCAGACGCAGATGCTCGTCCATTAGATTTAGTTTCCAGACGCTCGTTCACTTTAGTGAGCGGCTTCAAATCCGCTCTTTGTTTTCTTATTTCTGCTTGTTTTTAATCTGTTTTAGTTTCAATTCTTAGGTTTAGGTTTTAGTTAGTTTCAACCTTAGTTTAGTTAATAATTGTGACATAATCGATAGAATAATTGTTCCTTGATCCGATAAACATTCCACTCCCTTAGGACGACCCGTTAACATCCTATACTACGATCCTTATACTTGGGGTGTTTGATTTATAAATTGTAAAACTTCGTTTTTACGAGCAGTCGTCATCCACGGGGCTAACCGCGGACAAGAAGGCGACACCAATATGCGAAATATGTTTATCGAAAAAGTAAAAGCCCGAAAGTTGGAAGAAGCGGCACAAGGAAAGCCAGCGGGAAACATGTCGGTGAGGTATCTCGGCGGAACTTCGAACAACAAACAGATCTGGCTCTAGAGGCAAGTGCAAATCCCAGTTCTCACGTGTTAGCATTGAGAGCCCACATGGAATACTTGGAAGACATGCGACATCATAACTTACAACTCATAGCGAGGATATACTCCCTGCCGGTTAGTAAATTTGTCTCTCCAACACCAGTCAAACCGAGATACAACCTATTTTGAATCCGCATGAAGACCACCACACGGTTGCATCGAGAGGATAGGAGGAAGCGATCATGCGACCTCTCTGCGGAAATGGGAAGAAAATCGGCATTGGCTTACCTCGGGCCCACAGATAACGTCCGCGATGCGGCTCCCGGCGAGGCTCATTGAACAGCCCGGTAACCCTCGACAGGTCCGAACTCGTACAGAGGGACGGGGAGAGTCACAATCAAGACAGAGCACCACCCGACCTCCCATGGCTCTAGAAATCGTCGATGAGCTAGGAAGAATGAGCGACAACTTGTGGAGTTACAAAAAGCAAAAGCGGTCCAGAGACTAAGCTCGCTTGAGTGCGAGCGTCCTACGACTTAGCATCTCGAAAGTGGCCCCAATGGGAGGAAAACATTATCCTAACCGTTAATTATCATTGCACAACAGATCCCTTGGATTGGCTTTCCTCTTTCCACAAAGAAAGTCACTATGCACTCCCAAAGTCACGGAGGCACAGTGCATAGCGTTTGTAGGGTCTATCAGCAGGATAGAGTGGCATCATGGATCCGAGGCCTCCCATCTAGTTCGATCATATCTTGGGACATCCTAGTAAACAAATTCACAGCGGATTCAGTCGGCGGGAGGGCCCAAAAGACACATGTTGATCTCCACGAGCTCGGGCATCGGGTGAAAATAAATCGACCATGATTATTATGAGTGCTTGTACAAGGTGTGCGAGCTAACCAGAGTATAACGGACATCGTGATAATGACAAGCTTTGAAAGCGGGGCTAAGGCCGGGCTATTTAAGATCTTACTACGCCCTTAATACGCCAGCTAACCTCCAGGAAATGCTGAGTTTTGCCCAAAAGTATGTTGCGACAGCAAGAAATGAGGGATCATCATCATCCCATAGAGAAAGGCAGCGAGCTAAATGCAGCCCGCCCAGGGATAACTGTAGAAATCAGGATCGGGATGTCAAGAGACACAAAATTTTAAAGAAGAGAACCAAACTCCTATCAGGGTCTCTTACACCCAAATGAAGAACGAGGTGAGGACAGAGCTCCCTGAACCCTACCTGATGAAACCAGATGCATACCACGATCAATCAAAAAATTGTGCATTCCACGAGGCTAAGGGTCATACCACTGATGACTGCGTACAGTTGAAAAGAGACATTGAGAAATTATTGGCACGTGGTCGACATGACCAATATAAAAGGGGTGGTGGGGACACGAATCGATATAATCGCAAGGCCCGCCAATACGACAAGGAGATCCGCATAATCAAAGAGGGTCCTCCCAACAACAACCAAATCAAGAACAAAATCGGTTCCATTAACAAGCATGTTGAGAAGCCAATCGTCTTACGCGGGAATGAGCAACTACTCGCCTTTACCCGCAGCGAGTTTGTAACAGCGACTAACATTGAGGACTCTTGTCTTAGCATTTCAATGGTCATTAACAGGACTTTGTTGGGCAGAGTTATGATCGATCACGAGAGCTGCCCGGGATATTAAGTACTATAGTTTGTTTCAAGGAGCTCGGATTTAGCGACTCTTATCTTAGGCCGCATAATAGAACCCTCGAAGGTTTTACTAATCACAGAATCCAAGTCAAGGGGGCCATTGATCTGCAGAGCGAGCGGATGGGAGACTATGCTCTATTCTCAAACGAAAATGTTACATTTCTTGTGGTATATCTCGGTCAAACCATAACATGATTTTGGGAGCGCCAGCCGTGAGACAGTTTCAGATGGTCGTTTCCATCCTGTATTAACGGGCTAAGTTTTATACTGAGGTCGGCATTGGGGTTTCAGTCAGCGAACCCGTAGTGATCCTCACTTTCATTCACGACTCAAGGACTAAGAGCAAGAGGGCCCGTACCGAATAACCTGATGCAGCAGCGGGCACAAGTATGATGAGGATGGTGAGGGAGCTCGTACTCTCCTGAGTTGAGTGTGAGACCTTACAAGTCAGAGATGAACCGGATTTCACCGCCGACGGCGAGCTGGTTGAGGTAGTTAACGATGCCTACCCCGACCAAAAAGTCAAAACTGGAGCTCATCTACCTATAGCGGAAAAAGAAGCTTTGATCGCCCAGCGAAAGGCAAACATTAATGCCTTTGTGTGGGTAGTAACAAATATGAGGGGCACACATTGGAAAATTTTCAAATACAAGCCAAGCAGTCATTTTCAACAAGCCCGCAAATTACAATTCTGGTCTTATCAAAAATAAAGGGGCCGGATACCCCCACGTGTGGACTCGAGTCGAAAGATCCGTTCTTTTTTCTTTTCTTCTTTTAATATTATTGTTTCAAATACAAGCCAAGCAGTCATTTTCAACAAGCCCGCAAATTACAATTCTGGGTCTTATCAAAAATAAAGGGGCCGGATAACCCCACGTGTGGACTCGAGTCGAAAGATCCGTTCTTTTTTTCTTTTCTTCTTTTAATATTATTGTTTCAGAAAACTAACTTATGATTCAACCTAGCCGTGATCATTAAATACGTTCTAAAATTCAATAGCATAATAATTAACCTGTAAACAATTAATTACTTGTGGTTATCCTCCTATTGTCTGCGACAACAGTGACTGCAAAAACAGCAATGGGGACCACAGTAGGAGCAGCCGAAATCGAGAACAAGAACGGAAGAAAGCTCGGTGAGAAACCAGCCTTTACCAGTAGCAGTTCACCATTAATATTCAGGTTTTTGCCAAAAGAATTTCCTCATCAGTGTCACAATATTGAATGTGATACAAAAGTCTTTCCAAAAGGAATATGCAAAAAATTTAAACGTTGTGGCAACTGTAACACAAAGTATAAGTGTTGCACTTACGTTTACCCTGGCGAGCCACCATATGAAGGCGAGGAAGAAGAGGTTATGGATGGCGAGCCGCCAGTATGAAGTTGAGGAAGAAGAGGTTATGGATGGCGAGCCGCCCGATGAAGACGAGGAAGAAGAGGCTGTGGAAGTGGGAAAGGGAGACGAACTATACATGCACGGAATTAAAGTGGAAGATGAAGACGGAGAATATGAGATAGACGAAGAATATTATTAGGGTATTGGAGGCGCGGGAGATGAAAACGGAGAATATGAGAATGTGGGAGAGTAGTGCTAAGGGCTATTAAAATAATAGTTTGTATAATTTGTATTGCATTGAGAATGATTTACAATGAGTGGTACTTAAATAGTACAATATATAAGGGTATAATAGTCTAAGTAGTACAACTTGTGTAACAAGGTAGGGTTGAACACCTAACGGCTAAGGTGCCTTGACATCCCCCCGCAATCCCAAGGGTGTAGCACACACGTGGAGATTGGACTTCAACATGGTGAACCGAGCATGTCCAAGAGGCTTGGTGAGCAAATCAGCAATTTGATCTTTAGTCGAGAGAAGGCGGACATGCAATTGACGACGATGAACAAGTTCCCGAACATGGTGAACGTCGACTTCGATGTGCTTGGTTCGGGCATGGAAGACAGGATTGGCTGACAAGTAAGTAGCGCCAATGTTATCACACCAAAGAATCGGAATGGACGAGGAGGAGATGCGAAGTTCACGTAAGAGAGAAGAGAGCCACTGCAATTCAGCAGCTGTATTAGAGACGGCCTTATATTCGGCTTCAGTGCTGCTGCGCGAAACAGTCGGTTGTTGCTTGGATGCCCAGCTAATCAAGTGAGAGCCAAGGTAAACACAATATGCCCCAATAGAGCGCCTAGTATCCGGGTCAGAGGCCCAATCCGAATCAGAATATGCATTAATGCCATCATAGGGCCGAGAGGAAAAGAAAAGCCCTTCATAAAGGTGTGCTTCAAGTAACGCAAAATGCGTTTAACCGCTTTCCAGTGAGGGTCACGAGGAGCATGCATGTATTTGCTAACTTTGTGGACAGCGAAGGCAATGTCAGGGCGAGTCATAGCAAGGTACTGTAAACTGCCAACAATACTACGATAGAGGGCAGGATCAGCAAAAGGGTCACCGTCGTAGAGAGAAAGTACCGTATTAGTAGCCATAGGGGTTTGGCAGGGCTTGGCATCAAGCATGCGAGAGCGAGCCAGGATCGTTTCAATATATTTGCTTTGACTCAAATATAGACCATCAGAAGTCGCGATGAGCTGAATACCCAAGAAGTATGAAAGATCACGAGATCCTTAACAGGAAATTCATCGGTAAGTTTGCGGATAAGTGCATCAACAGCAGCAGGCGTCGAGCCAGTGATAACAATGTCATCAACATAAATGAGGACAAACACCGTGGTGGTAGAAGCATGAAGATAATACAGGGAAGCATCCGAGGCAGAAGCCCGAAAACCCAAGGTATGAAGATAAGTCGTTAGGCGAGAAAACCAGGCCCGAGGAGCTTGCTTGAGCCCATATAAGCTGCGACGCAACTGACAAACATGACGAGGATAATTAGGATGAATAAACCCCGGGGGCTGCTCCATATAGATGGGAGTATCCAAGTAACCATGGAGAAACGCATTTTTGACGTCAATTTGTTTAATGGGCCACTGTGAACGAATAGCATGAGAGAGAACCACCCGAATAGTGACTGGCTTAACTACCGGACTGATAGTTTCATGATAATCAATTCCCTCATGCTGATGAAAACCTTTGGCAACAAGGCGAGCCTTGTGCCGGTCAAGGGTGCCATCAGCATGGTATTTAATACGGAACACCCATTTACAGCCAATAACATTTGCATGAGAAGGTGGAGGCGTGAGAGTCCAAGTGCCATTCTCCAAGAGAGCATTAATCTCCTCTTGCATTGCATCGCGCCAAACAGCATGTTTATTAGCTTGTGTAAAACATGTGGGTTCAAGAGAGGAATGGTTGGACTCGGCAAGGTGAGCGTTGGGGGGTGGTGAGGAAATGAAGTCAAGTGGTAGAGATTTGGGCTTGAGAGTGTTTGTACGAGTACGAGTTTGCATAGGGTGCATGGGCTCGGGTGAGGGCTCATTTGGCAGAGTAGAGGAGCTATCGGAGGTGCTGGCCGAGGGGACAGGTGACACAAGTGGTGAAGGAGCAAGGGGAGTGGAAGAGGACGAGCTGAGGGAGGGAAGCGGGGTGGCAGGTGAATCGGGAATGATCGGGGACGGGGCGGTGGAAGGAAGTGAGGGCAAGGTAACAGTTTCTGGAGTTAAGGGAAGGGAGGATGGGGGATTCGTATAAGGAAAAACAATTTCATCAAAAACAACATGGCGCGCAACATAAATTCTACCTGTAGATAGGTCGAGGCATTTATAGCCGTGATGGTGAGAACTGTAACCAATAAATAGGCACGTCTTGGACCGAAAATCCATTTTGTGAGAGTTATAAGGCCGAAGGTATGGCCAACAGGCGCACCCAAAAACACGGAGAAAACGGTAATCAGGAGGACGATTAAACACCATCTCAAATGGTGATTTCCCTTGCAAAATTTTAGTGGGCAGACGATTTATAATATAAACACTGGTTTCAAAAGCATCCTCCCAGAACTTAAGAGGTAGATGTGATGATGCCAATAAAGATAATCCCATTTCAACAATTTGGCGATGCCGCCGTTCAATTGCACCAATTTGCGTATGTGTGTGTGCGCAAGCAAGCCGATGATCAATACCATTAACGAGAAAATAAGTATGTAACCTGCGAAATTCGCCACCCCAATCGGGTTGGATAGCTTTAATACGAGTATCAAACAAGCGTTCAACCAAGGCTTGAAATTTGTAATAACAAGACTCCACATCAGATTTTAGTTTTAATGGATACCACCAAATAAACTTCGTAAAGTCATCCAAAAAGGAAATATAATAACGCGACCCATAAACCGAGGTTTCATGACACGGACCCCATACATCAGAAAAAATCAAGTCTAACGGTTTGCGAGAAGTAAAGGTAGACTCATAAAGTGGTTGGGAATGACTTTTAGCCATTTGACAAGAGGGGCAAACGGGAAATTTATTAACCGACAACGGAGTTTCACTGAGAGACTGTAAAACAGAGTTTATTGTGCGAACATTGCTGTGACCAAGACGAGAGTGCCAAGGGGTGGAGCTGGAACGAGTAACAGACAAAGCGTGAGGAGACGACTGGATGGAGCTGGTGAAGTGATAGAGCCCATCACGAACAAAACCTCTAAGACGGACCCGGCCCGAGTAATCCTTAATAAGAAAATAAGAACCATGAAATTCAAAAAAGACGTTATTATCACGAGTAAATTGTTGAACAGAAAGGAGATTACGACAAAGGGACGGGGCAACAAGAATATCACGTAGGACAAAAGAAGGATAAAGCGAAAAATTAGATGAGCCGGAGTGAGTAATTTTTAAACCTGCACCATTGCCAATGGTGACATGATCCGTGCCAGTAAGAGGGTGGGAGTCCGATTCAATATTCTGCAAATGAGGAGTCATGTGATGGGTAGCGCCGGTGTCGGGTATCCAATCGGTGTTCGAAGGGGCAGCAGCATAATTGGCATTTGCATTTGGTCCACGAGTAGGTGGTAAATAATTCTCATCAAAACGGTAGTAACAATTTTGTACCACATGACCGACCCGATTGCAAAGCTGACAGGTTGGGCGGTTGTTTGAGGGCTGTTGACCGTACGGAGAGCGGCCACCACGAGAATTTCCACGACCTCTGCCGCGAGATTGCTGTGTGGAAGAGCCACGACCACGACCACGAGTGGACGGCTGAGAGGCATAGTTAGCAGTCGGGGCCGGAGCAAGGGACGACCGAACAGAATTTGGTGGAGTAGTCTGATGGTGATTAATACGGGCTTCCATACTTAGCAGCATGGAGAAAACTTCCTCCAAAGAAACCTGCTCTTTGACAGCAATCATAGCAACCAATTAATCGTAATCGGGTCCAAGGCCAGCGAGCAAATAATTTATGGCATCATCAGGAGCAAGCGGTTGACCGGCGATGGCAAGATCATCAAGAAGCCGTTTAACGATCGTAAAATATTCGGTGGCAGAGGATCCACCTTTGTTCAGGGAGGCCAATTGAGATCAAATGTTGAGGATTGGGCTCGTGATTGATAAGCGAAGCAGGTGGAGATAGCAGTCCATATTTCAGCCGAAGTCTTTGCGTGGTAAACATGGGCGAGAACCTCGTCGGAGAGGGATGAGGTGATCGCTGAAAGTATAAGATTATCCTGTTTTCTCCAGGAGGCATAGAGGGGATTGGGTTGGACAATACCTTTTTCATCAGTGATGGTAGCCGCCGGTGCCGGAATTGAGCCATCAATGAATCCATACGCATCTTGACCGACAAGGTAGGGGACAAGTTGAGCTTTCCAGATGGGATAATTAGTACGTGTGAGTTTTGTGATGTTGAAGGAGGAAGAAGGGAAGAAGTTGGGGAAGGAGGGAGTGGCCACAGAAGAAGTAGCTGGTGGTGATGAGGTTCCACCGGAGATGTGGCTGCGTGAATCAGCCATGGAACAGATGTGAGAGATCACCAATTTTAGGTTTTAGACGACGTGTGTCTTTTAGGCTCTGATACCATATTAGAATAATAGTTTGTATAATTTGTATTGCATTGAGAATGATTTACAATGAGTGGTACTTAAATAGTACAATATATAAGGGTATAATAGTCTAAGTAGTACAACTTGTGTAACAAGGTAGGGTTGAACACCTAACGGCTAAGGTGCCTTGACAAGGGCATTACGAGGCAAAAAGCATTAGAGGCCTATAACTATCGCAACGGTAAATTTTGGGCTCTTTATCTATTTTTTTTTTTTTTATATATAAAAACTTGGTTTCTTTTTTCATTTTTCTTCGTATCAAATCGGCCCCATAATCAATTAAATATGGTATGTATTCACTCTTAAGATGTTTTTTTTTTAACATAGCATAACATATATAATTCTTATTCCAAGAAGTTCAACACAACAAATTAGGTAACAGACGGACTTTAAAGTCTGTACTTTATGCCGTTTTGTTCGTTGAATTTTTAAACTTAGAGCTATGCTAAACAAAACAATCTTTACCAAAAAAAAAAATCAAAAAAATCTTTTTTTTTTTTTTTTTTTTTTTTGGCAAACAAAAATCTTTTTTTAAACCGTAATAGCTAGTATGCATTTGAAGTATTTTTTTTTTGCCTTCTTCATGCATTTGAAGTATGCATTTAACTATGCACCATCCTTTTAATTCAACTTTTTTTTATGACATCTTAAATGACACCACAAATCAATTTATCGTTGTGACACTAACAGATTCTAATTTGACACTTCAGTCGAATTTTGTATAAAACTCGACTTTAGAGAAAGCGCAATCAAATTTTGACCTCTGTAAAGTTGAAATTTTTACGAAATGTGGTGTTCGGGTAGATCATCTGTGGTGCCATTAACAATGTTTTTTTTTATGTTTAGATATATAATAAAGTAGCATTTGTATCTCTTTTTGAGTGTAATGATCTGCAAATGAAATAGCAGATCTCATGAATTTGATGTATTTCTCAGCATTACTCTACAACTCACTACAACAAATTAGGTTTTTAGAGACCGTACCTTTAGGGACGACATTTGTCGTCCAAAAATAAAGATTATTAAGGACGACATGTCGTCCCTAAAGATCGGTCAACGTTCGATTAATTAATTATGAGAAATAAAGATTATTAGGGACGACAATGTCGTCCCTAATAACCATTAAATTTCCCGCCCTTCCACGTGGATTCCAGAGTGGCAAATTTTACCCGGGAAACTCTTTAGGGACGACAAAGTCGTCCCTGTTCTTAATTTTTTTCCCACCCAAAATTTCATGAAATAATTTGAATTTTTATTTATTTAATAGGGACGACATATGTCGTCCCTAAAAATGACATTTTTATTAAAAATGATTTTTTTTATTAAAAATTATATTTAATATTTAAAATTCAAAATTTTAACCTAAAAATTTTATTTAATATTTTTTAATTATATTTTTGTATCTAAAAATTATATTTAATATTTTAAATTCACTACTCGTTAATCAATATCGAGTTTGAAATCAACATTTGACTTATAAGTAACGAGATTGAGTTTTAATTTACTACTTATTAATCAATCTCGATGTTGAATTCAACATTTGACTTAAAAGTAACGAGCATCGGGTTTGAAAATCACTACTCGTTAATGAATCTCGAGTTTGAAATCAACATTTGACTTATAAGTAACGAGTCTCGAGTTTGACTTATAAATAACGAGCTAAAGGTTTTGAAAATCGGTAATCATTAATCAATCTCGAGTTTGAAATCAACATTTGACATATAAGTAACGATCCTCGGGATTGAAGACCGATGCTCGTTAATCAATCTCGAGGTTGAAATGAACAATGGACTTATAAGTAACGAGCATTGAGTTTGAATTTACAACTTATTAATCAATATCGAGTTTGAAATCAACATTTGACTTATACGTAACGAGCATTGAGTTTGAATTTACTACTTATTAATCAATATCAAGTTTGAAATCAACATTTGACTTATTATTATCGAGCATAAGGGTTTGAAAATCAATATTGATTAATCAATCTCGAGTTTGAAATCAACATTTGACTTATAAGTATCGAGCCTAAGGGTTTTGAAAATCAGTAATCATTAATCAATCTCGAGTTTGAAATCAACATTTGACATAACGATCTTCGGGATTGAAGACCAGTACTCGTTAATCAATCTCGAGGTTGAAATGAACAATGGACTTATAAGTAACGAGCCACAGATTTGAAAATCACTAATCGTTAATCAATCTCGATGTTGAAATCAACATTTGTCTTAAAAGTAACGAGCTTTGGGTTTGAAAATCATTACTCATTAATCAATCTCGAGTTTGAAATCAACATTTGACTAAAAATTAACGAGCCTAAGGTTTGAAAAGCACTACGCGTTAATTCAATACGATCAATCAATCTTGAGTTTGAAATCAACAATTGCCTAAGTAACGAGCCTTGGGCTTGAATTCAATAATGATCAATCAATCTCATGTGAATGAGTTAGATCGTTATCGATCATTGTGATAGTACTATCTACTATGGCTCGGTCGATCGATATCGAGCGAAATAGTTAAGAGTTAGGGTTTGTTATCGAGCGATTGATTTCAATCTCGGGGTTCATTATCGATCATTGTGATAGTACTATCTACTATGGCTCGATCGATCATTATATCGAGCGAATGAGTTAGATCGTTATCGGTAATGAGAGATCGATTTGAATCTCGGGGTTCGTTATCGAGCGAATGAGTTAGATCGTTATCGAGCGAATGAGTTAGATCGTTATCGAGCGAATGAGTTAGATCGTTATCGAGCGAATGAGTTAGATCGTTATCGAGCGAATGAGTTAGATCATTATCGATCATTGTGATAGTACTATCTACTATGTCTTGATGGATCGTTATCGAGCGAAGGAGTTAATAGTCGGGGATCGTTATTAAGAGATCGATTTGAATCTCGGGGTTTGTTATCGAGCGAATGAGTTAGATCGTTATCGATCATTGTGATAGTACTATATACTATGTCGCGATGGATCGTTATCGAGCGAAGGAGTTAGATCGTTATAGTTATCGAAGAAAATAGTGTTATATATGTTGGAAATGTGTCCTAAACCCAATCGGGTTGGACCGGATCCGACCGGGTCGGGTCGTTTACAGTCTATTTAGTTCATGTAATAACTTTATTATTATTAATAAAAGCACTTGTGTTATTATATATTGTTTATCTTCACATTATTTGTTGTGTATATATAGTAACGTCCCTAGTATCAATCTGTAATAGAGAAACCATGATAGTGATTATGGTTGATGAGGTCTCTAATCACTATAACAAGGTTGGTACTTAAATGTCTCTAGTCTTATGTATTATCAAATGGGACATTGATAGTATAATCAGACTAGCACGTATTGGATGTCTTCTATCTTTTAGAAGATAGGGATAGATCTCGCTCTATCGAAGTGTAGGGACACTTGGGTATGCGTGGACGTGTATTAGAGAATGCGTCGTTAGATGACCCACTTACATTAAGTGTCACACTATGTGGCGGTTGTGTAATTATCCTTTGACCGAGTCTTCATGGCATCACGGTGTGGATTGTCATGCTTTGACACTATTGAGATTTCTCCTAACCACGGGGCGATCATGCGGTAGTGATTGGGTATGATATTGAAGCATCGCGGAGTATACATGATTGGTCGTCCGGGAATCGCGTATCCTATGATTGGGATTGAATATCCGAAATGTCCTTCTTATAAGGAATGTCTAGCTCTCGAGAATCTTTGCAAAGTGGGAGTAAATGTGTTATTCGAGAGAGCATGATATCCAGATTATAAGATACGATCGTCAATGTATTGACACTCGAGATCGATCGTATGGATATTGTTACAAATGATAGGATTGTAAGTTACACGGTAATTGCTTCACATGAAAGGTAGTAGTCATTGCTTTTGACTCTTCCGATGATTGGGTCACGGTGTGTTGCTAGACGCTATCCCGTGATCGTTAGGTATGAAGGGCATTTTAGTAAATTGCACTTTGTGTCTACGGCCAACATATTCGAAGCCTATCGGGTCACACACATATGAACATCGAATCGGATTAAAATGCGGTTATAGTTGATAACCAAATAAGGAAAGTTTATCTCTAGACTATAAAGGTTATAGTGGTAAATTAATATGGTGGTATTTATTTATTATGAATAAATAAAATACAAGATATTAATTATATGCAAATTATATTAATTAAAGAATATTCCGAAAGTCAATTTGTTGACTAATGGGGCGCCACTTTTAGGTGTATGAGATACACTTGGATTGTGCACTTTAATTAATAAAGATTGCCATAATATTAATATAAGATATTAATTGATTTTGAAAAATAGATTTATGGTAATAAGATAATTATAATCAATATGGGATATTGGGAAAATAAATTATAATTAAAGAGATAAATCAATCTAGTTGATTTTCCTTATTTTATTGGGAAAATGTTTTCTTCTCCTCCACACCATATGGGGCGCCCCCAACCACTATATATATATAGGAGGTGGGTGTCAAGCTCTTTTATACATCACAATTGCAAGAGTTCATAATTCTTGTGTAAAATAGAGAGCCTTCCATAGTGAGTTTGTGAGGAAGAAAAGGTCCGATCTAGCGACCAGGAGTTTTTTCCGATAAAGAATCCAAGGAGGATTCCGGCAAGGGGTTCGTGTGGATTAGCGATAGAGGCCGGACGCGTGGGCGGCTTGCGCGTTGAACTACTCTCCGTTGGCGGTCAAAGCGACGATCTTATAGATCATCGAGGTATAACCGTCAAACTACTTAACGTGTTTATTGCATTAAACGAAGAACGATCTAGAAAAGGAAATCAAAATTTTAAATTCATTGCGTTAAACTAGTGATTTCTAACGGTGGTATCGAGAGATGACTTGAGCTTAAGCAATAAGCATAATTTAAATGCGTAGTATTTAATCGATAGATGCAAGATTTAAATCACGAAACGTTAAAACAAAAAAATAGGGTTCATGGGGTCGGCCGATCGCGGCACCCCTCCTCTCATGATGGCGGCGGCGGCGGCGGTGGCCCTAGGTCGCCGTCATCGATCGTCATCCTCCAATGGGGAGATCGACCCTTTTAGTTTTGTGATATTTATTGTGCATAGATATCTCGTTTGTTTAGTTGTGTCATATGGCCAACCAATGGTTCAAATAGTTTGGACCATTGGGAAACCATATGGCATATTGGCCTTTCAAATTTTGATTTGGAATAGGCTCAGATCTTTCCAAATATTTGATTTGGAATAGGCTGAGCCTTCAGGCCACTTCCAAAATTTTGATTTTGGAAAGTGGCTGAGCCTAAACTAAAACTATTTGGCCTTTCCAAATATTTGATTTGGATTAGGCCTAGGCCTTTCCAAATATTTGATTTGGAAGAGGCTTAGCTTGAAGCCACTTCAAAATTTTGATTTTGGAAAGTGGCGTGAGCCTGAACTAAAATAATTTGGCCTTTCCAAATATTTGATTTGGAATAGGCCTCAGCCCTTTTCAAATATTTGATTTGGAATAGCTTGAGCTGCAGCCACTTACAAAATTTTGATTTTGAAAAGTGGCTGGCCTAAGCTAAATTTATTTTGGAAAGGAAACAAATAGAGACTTAGTAATTTTAATTTTGTTTTGAATGGTTCAAATTTAATTAAAATTGAAATCGATTTAAAATTAAATGTTAATTTTAATTTTCGATTAAGTCATATAATTAATTAAAAGTTATTTAATTATTTGATGTGATAAAATAAAGACGCATGAGTAGTTAAAATTAGAATTTGATCTTTTCATAAGATAAAATTGTATGGATTAGATGTGTAGATATAATGTGATTATATGGACCCCGATTGATCGTGGACTTGACCAATAGGATAGATGGGAATGTTTTCTTTATGTTGGTTTTGAAAAATTGTCTGAGGCCGTTATGAAGAACGTGACCTAGTTTAATTTTTGCAATTATCCCATTCCGTTGGCTCCCCGTGTGCGCGCGGGTGTAATTATTTATTATGTAACAAGAATGGAGCAAGAAGTTGAAGACCAAGGAGAGATAAAGAACCCATTGGCGTCACAACAATAAAGATCCTATTGGCGGTTGCGAGATACCCATAGTTTGTGACCAGCGGTTTCAGTCGGTTTGTATTCAAACCGCACTTAGAAAAAAATCCATGATCATACCGGTTATTTTATGCGCGGAATGTTGTGTATGTTTTACTTTATATGATATCGTAGTAATATGCACATAAGTAGATGAGACCATAATTAAACCAAATTAATTAAGTGAATTAATTTAAAATTATTCCCACGTCAAAAATCAAGTCGGAATTGCCTCCCATATTATAACGACGGTGAAGAGCCCTTGTTCGGACCCAACTCACCACCAAAGTGGGGTTGACCTACCTCGGGTATATCGTCGTTATCGAGATATGATCGAAAGAGATCTCATGAATATTGGGGTTAAGACTCGACTAAGAATTCTCTCGCCACCACCCCAAAGCGGGTCGTTTGGATTTAGAGGCAAGGGTTTGGCTATTTTTCATAAGATGAAATATTGTCAAAGAGTTGGTCGGTCAAACAACAAGAATCGTATAAGATACGATCGACAAATCGTTGTCCACTGTTTAATTATTTTTGGCCCATCACCAAAGTTGGGGTCGGGATAGTTCGATGGGATCTTGCCCACTAAAGGAATTATTTTCTTGAAAGCCAATAGGGAATAGTTGGCTAGTGGGAGTAAAACCTTATAGATTTATTAAGTGCAAATTTAGGGTTTTATACATGAGCTTTTACTTATTCTATCTTTATTTATTGTTGTAGAAAATGTCAAACAAATTGAACCTTCGTTTTATCATTGAAAACAAGCTTGACGAGACAAATTTTCTCGATTGGGAAAGAAACCTCAAAATCGTTTTGAGGCACGAGAAGATTGGCTATGTCTTGGGCGAGGCCCTACCGAAAAGCCCATACGAGGTTCGTTGCCGCAGATGTTGTCGAGAAGTACAACAAGCAACGCTTACGACAAGATCTCGATGCTACATGTATCATGCTTGCTTCTATGACACTGAATCGCGAAAACAAAGATGAGTCTATGGACGCCTACTCTATCATGGTCCACCTAAAGGAACTTTATGCTTCTCGCCTCGCCTTCGAGAGAGTACGAGGTCTCGAAGGCCCTGTTTAGTTGTAAGATGGCATCTGGGGATCTTTGTGGGGTCACACGTGCTTAAAATGATCGGGTACATAGAGAGGCTTGGGAAGTCGGGCCACAAGTTGGAGCGAGTTGAGTATTGACTTAATTCTCGCAATCTCTACCGATTCATTCTCGCAGTTTGTGATGAACTATCACATGAACAAGATAGATTGCTCCCTTGCGTAGTTATTGAACATGTTGAAGACTGCTGAGGGCACTGTAGGGAAGGGAAAACAAGTGTTGCTGGTCACTTCGAGCAAGGGCAAGGCAAAAGCCCAAAAGAAGTCCAAGAAGGCGAAGGCTACACCTAAGCCAACGCCTAAGATAGCGAAAGACAAATCCAAGGATGCTTGCTTCCATTTCGGTGAGACCGGACATTGGAGGAGAAACTGCAAAGGCTTCTTGAGTACCAAGAAGAAGCATTCTGATGCTTCGACTTCAGGTATATTTATGATTGAGATCAATATTGCTTCTTCTAAGTCTAACCACAGGGTATTAGATACTGGTTGTGGTTCTTATATTTGTACGAATATGCAGGGACTAAGAAGAACTAGAGATCTGAGGAAAGGAGAGGTGGACCTACGCGTTGGAAATAGAGCAAGTGTTGCTGCACTGGCCGTAGGAGTTTAATTTCTTTCATTGCCCAGTGGGCTAGTACTAGAACTCAATAACTGTTATTTTGTTCCTACTCTTACGAAGAGCATTATTTCTATTTCCGCATTAGATGTTGATGGTTTTTCATTTACGTTTGAGAATAAATGTTGTTCTTTTTCACGTGATGGAATCTTTTATAGTCTTGGCATACTTAGCAATGGTCTCTACATATTAGATATGAATGTTGACGTACTTAATATAAATAACAAGAAAGCCAAAACAAATGACTTGAATGAATCCTACTTATGGCATTGTAGACTTGGCCATATAAGCGAGAATCGCATTTCCAAGCTCCATAAAGATGGAATGTTGGATCAATTCGATTCTGAATCGTTTGACGATGTGAAGCTTGTTTACTTGGCAAGATGACAAAGTCACCTTTCGATGGCAAAGGGATAAGATCCAATGAATTGCTTGAGCTCATACATACCGATGTGTGTGGCCCAATGTCAATTCAAGCCAAAGGAGGATACTCTTATTTTATCACCTTCACCGATGACCATTCTCGCTATGGTTATATATACTTAATGAAGTATAAATCAAGCCTTTGAAAAGTTCAAGGAATTCAGAAGTGAGGTGGAGAAACAACTAGGTAAAGAAATCAAAACACTTAGATCCGATCGAGGCGGAGAATACCTAGATGGAGAGTTTCAAGATTATTTGAAGGAGAATGGGATTCTACCTGAATGGAATCCTCCCGGAACGCCACAGATGAATGGCGAGGAGGAACCGCACCTTGTTAGACATGGTGCGATCCATGATGAGCTACGCAGTTCTTCCAAAATCATTTTGGGGGTATGCTCTAGAAACCGCATCCTATACACTGAACCGAGTTCCATCAAAGATGGTTGACTCTACGCCATACGAGGTATGGACTAAGAGAAAATCGAGCCTAGGTCATCTAAAATCTTGGGGTTGTCCGACTTACGTGAAGCGGATGATGCACGACAAATTAGAGCCAGTGTCGACAAATGTCTATTTGTGGGATATCCTAGAAACCAAAGGGTACCAATTTTACCATCCTGAGGAACAAAAGGTGTTTTTGCCAGGGTCGCCACTTTACGGAGAAAGAGTTTATTCTCGGATAGGGTCGAGTGGGAGTAAAATTGATCTTGAAGAAATTCGAGAACCACTTACGGATAATAGTCGGTTGATGGAAGTAGAGGACTTGCCACACACAGATGTGACACCAGCCCTCTACCGTGAGACACACTAGCACCTCGAAGATCCACCAGGGAACGCCGTGAACCTGAAAGGTACACAGGCGTATATCTCATGGAAGATGAGGACCCTAGAACTTATGAGGAAGTGCTATTAAGGCATGACAAAGAGAAGTGGCTGGAAGCCATGAATTCTGAAATGGAATCCATGAAAGACAACCAAGTTTGGAACTTAGTTGATCCACCTGAGGGAATAGTTCCCATAGGGTGTAAATGGGTCTTTAAGAGAAAGACCGACATGGACGGTAACGTGACTACCTACAAGGCTAGGTTAGTGGCAAAGGGTTATAAGCAAAGACAAGGAGTTGACTATGACGAAACCTTTTTCGCATGTTGGCATGTTAAAATCCATTAGAATTTTGCTCGCTATTGCAGCATATCATGATTACGAAATCTGGCAGATGGATGTGAAAACAGCTTTCCTTAACGGGAACCTCATGCGAGGAAGTGTATATGACACGACTGAGGTTTCACAACCAATGACGCTGGGATGGTATGTAAACTGCAAAGATCCATTTATGGATAAAAGCAAGCTTCTCGGTGTTTGAATCTTCGTTTTGATGAGATAATCAAACATTTTGATTTCATCAAGAATGAAGATGAGCCCTGTGTTTACAAGAAGGTTAGTGGGAGTGCCATTGTGTTCTTAGTGCTTTATGTAGATGACATATTGCTCATAGGGAATGATGTGCCTATGCTACAATCAGTCAAAGCTTGGTTATCCAAGAACTTCTCAATGAAGGACTTGGGTGAGGCGGCCTATATTCTAGGAATAAAGATCTATAGAGATAGATCTAAAAGGTTGCTTGGTGCTGTCGCAATCCACCTACATAGACAAGATCTTTCAAGAGATTCACATGGAGTCATCCAAGAAAGGATTGCCGCCCATGTCACATGGGGTCTACTGTCAAAGGGAATGAGTCCTAAGACAGAGGAGGAAAGGGCACAAATGAGTAAAGTCCCTTATGCTTCGGCAATCGGGTCTATCATGTATGCCATGTTATGCACAAGACCAGACGTCTCGTACCCTCTTAGTATGACTAGTAGGTACCAGTCCAATCCAGGTGATGGTCACTAGATTGCTGTCAAGAATATCCTCAAGTACTTGAGACGTACTAGGGATATGTTCCTAGTTTTCGGAAACGATGATTTAATATTACGAGGTTACACAGATGCCAGTTTCCAAACTGACAAAGACGACTTCAAGTCGCAATCTAGATTTGTTTTCACGCTTAACGGCGGAGCAGTGAGCTGGAAGAGTTCCAAGCAGGAGACTACTGTGGACTCTACAACGGAAGCCGAATACATAGCAGCCTCGGAGGCGGCAAAGGAAGCAGTTTGGATGAAGAAGTTCATTACCGAACTTGGTGTGGTTCCCTCCATTGAAGGTCCAGTGCCTCTGTACTGTGATAATAATGGAGCGATATCTCAGTCAAAGGAACCAAGGTCTCATCAGAAGTCCAAACATGTGCTACGGCGCTATCACTTGATTAGAGAGATAGTAGATAGAGGAGATGTAAAGATAGAGAAAGTCCACACGGATGATAACAGAGCTGATCCGTTAACCAAGGCATTGTCTCAAGCTATGCATGAGAAACATATTCACTTGCACGGGCTTAGGCATATGGGTGATTGGCTTTAGGCCAAGTGGGAGATTGTTGGAAAGGTGTCCTAAACCCAATCGGGTTGGACCGGATCCGACCGGGTCGGGTCGTTTACAGTCTATTTAGTTCATGTAATAACTTTATTATTATTAATAAAAGCACTTGTGTTATTATATATTGTTTATCTTCACATTATTTGTTGTGTATATATAGTAACGTCCCTAGTATCAATCTGTGATAGAGAAACCATGATAGTGATTATGGTTGATGAGGTCTCTAATCACTATAACAAGGTTGGTACTTAAATGTCTCTAGTCTTATGTATTATCAAATGGGACATTGATAGTATAATCAGACTAGCACGTATTGGATGTCTTCTATCTTTTAGAAGATAGGGATAGATCTCGTCTATCGAAGTGTAGGGACACTTGACCGTGCGTGGGCGTGTATTAGAGAATGCGTACATTAGGTGACCCTTACATTAAGTGTCACACTATGTGGCGGTTGTGTAATTATCCTTTTGACCGAGTCTTCATGGCATCACGGTGTGGATTGTCATGCTTTGACACTATTGAGATTTCTCCTAACCACGGGCGATCATGCGGTAGTGATTGGGTATGATATTGAAGCATCGCGGAGTATACATGATTGGTCGTCCGGGAATCGCGTATCCTATGATTGGGATTGAATATCCGAAATGGCCTTCTTATAAGGAATGTCTAGCTCTCGAGAATCTTTGCAAAGTGGGAGTAAATGTGTTATTCGAGAGAGCATGATATCCAAATTATAAGATACGATCGTCAATGTATTGACACTCGAGATCTGATCGTATGGATATTGTTCTGATGATAGATTGTAAGTTACACGGTAATCGCCTCACATGGAAGGTAGTAGTCATTGCTTTTGACTCTTCCGATGATTGGGGTCACGGTGTGTTGCTGAGGCGCTATCCCGTGATCGTTAGGTATGAAGGGGCATTTTAGTAAATTGCACTTTGTGTCTACGGCCAACATATTCGGAAGCCTATCGGGTCACACACATATGAAAATCGAATCGGATTAAAATGCGGTTATAATTGATAACCAAATAAGGAAAGTTTATCTCTAGACTATAAAGGTTATAGTGGTAAATTAATATGGTGGTATTTATTTATTATGAATAAATAAAATACAAGATATTAATTATATGCAAATTATATTAATTAAAGAATATTCCGAAGTCAATTTGTTGACTAATGGGCGCCACTTTTAGGTGTATGAGATACACTTGGATTGTGCACTTTAATTAATAAAGATTGCCATAATATTAATATAAGATATTAATTGATTTTGAAAAATAGATTTATGGTAATAAGATAATTATAATCAATATGGGATATTGGGAAAATAAATTATAATTAAAGAGATAAATCAATCTAGTTGATTTTCCTTATTTTATTGGGAAAAGGTTTTCTTCTCCTCCACACCATATGGGCGCCCCAACCACTATATATATATAGAGGTGGGTGTCAAGCTCTTTTATACATCACAATTGCAAGAGTTCATAATTCTTGTGTAAAATAGAGAGCCTTCCATAGTGAGTTTGTGAGGAAGAAAAGGTCCGATCTAGCGGCCGGAGTTTTTCCGATAGCAATCAAGGAGGATTCCGGCAAGGGGTTCGTGTGGATTAGCGATAGAGGCCGGACGCGTGGGCGGCTTGCGCGTTGAACTACTCTCCGTTGGCGGTCAAAGCGACGATCTTATAGATCATCTGAGGTATAACCGTCAAACTACTTAAAGTGTTTATTGCATTAAACGAAGAACGATCTAGAAAAGGAAATCAAAATTTTAAATTCCGCTGCGTTAAACTAGTGATTTCCTAACAATATATATATTATGAATGAAAATATTGTTCTATTTATAATATTAAGGTTTTTAATCAAAAAAATGTAATATTAGAGTTTGTAAAATTATTTTTTTTATAAAAGTTTATTTAAAGGGACGACATTGTCGTTCCTTTAAACAAAAAGTCAAAAGTTTTATGAAATTTTGGAGGCGAAAATTTGCCAAATTTTTTTTTTGGGTTTTTTGGGACGACATTGTCGTCCCTTAAAAGAAAATGTCGTCCCAAAAAACAAGACCCTGATAATATAATCGGGCAGACTCTTTTTTTCCCTCTTTCTTCTATTCTTTCTTCTTCTCCGTTTTCTTCCGGCGATTCCACCAAATTTCCGGCGATTGTTTACGATTTTCAATAACCAATCACCTCTAATCTCATTCATAAACTTAGGTAAACCAATTTTCATCTTTTTTTCATCAAATATTTCCAAAATTTTCCTCTCATTCTATCCCTTTCTTCTTCATTGGCATAGCTCTGGCGATTTGGGCGAATTTGGGGTGATTCCCGGCAATTCTTCACCATTTTCAACGAAAAATATGTCTAATTTCATCCCAATCAAAGGTGAATAATTTTTTCTTATTATTTTCGTCAATTTCTTCCATTGTTTTTTTTTTTTCGATTTTTGAAATGCTTGATAGTTTTAGTATGCTTAGTAATGAGTTCCTAATTGTTGATAGTGTGTAAAAAGAATCCCTTTTTTTAGTGCATTTACAAGTTACAACATTTCATTCCTACTTGTTTGTATCACTAGATAGAATTGTAATTGATTCATTTGATGAATGAATGAAATCAACATTATAAAAAAAAAAGTATCCTTACAATTGTTCTTTTCATTTATAGTTCCATGAAGGTTAAGTGTTAATTGAACAGAAAAAGAACATTCTAGAGATTTGAAAAACAGGCAAATAGGTAATTTATCCAACTTAGAGAGCTGGGCTAATTGATTACACATGCAACTTAGCCTTCATCAGTTGTTAATTGAAAATAAAATGAGAAACTGGAACTCATAACGACCAAGTGTGTTCATGAATCTAGAATAAGTTATTTTTTGTATCTTTCTTGAATGATCTCATATATCCCTTTAGGACTCCAGATTGGCTTAAGAAGATGTTTGCAGCTGCTACGATGAGTGAAAGAAATGGTCATGTATTCCGTTTTTTCATGGACTTGGGCGTCTGCAGTGGTCAGAAACTTTAATCGACATGTTTGTCATTCTTAATTCTCATTTAGACCTGTAATTTGTTTTTCTGTTTCAACTTTTTGAGCTATGATGCCATCCAAGAATAGTTATATCTGTGTATAGGTCTAATATCCTTTTTTTTGGGTGACATGAAATAGGTACCCTCATTTTTAACATTTACAGACCTTATTATGCATATTGGGATTAGGAGTATTAATGTCGTCTTGCCTTCTAGTTCTGACTGACCTACTTCATGGATTCTTGTCTCTGTGCAACTATATATTATTCTACTAATCAAGTATCCCACTTTCCATACCTTTGTTTTATCAGTTTCATATGTCAAGCGCCTGAATATTCCAAGTGTTGTGGTCGATTGCATGTCGTCTTGATCTTGCATTCGAGCATTTCAAGGTATGTCCATGTTGATGGGATACAGATTGAGCATAACTCTTTCTTGTCCTTGAACATTAGATGGGATATTCTTTATGTTTTAATAAAAGTATTTGATTGTTCTACAATAGGTTTGGAACTTCTTATGTCACATATTCTAATTTTTCCATCATTTTCACTTAGTTGTTGTCTTCTACTTTTGTGCACCGAGTATTTAGTTTCAGTAACCTTTTCTTCTTATTTGAAGGGATATCATAACTCGAGAGGTTATATCCGGAAAGATGACACAACCTTGTTAAATGCAGATCCTTATCTTTTCGATGTTCTCATTTTAGATAATTATGGACATAACAGTACAATTACGATCGAGAGATTAATATATCATATTGGTTTTTATTTTTATGTTTTGTGTTTGGTGCCACTCAAAATTCAATTAGGGTGGCTCAGGTATATGTCACTGTCATTTTCATTTTGGTTGTTGCTTTCCGTGTGTCTAAATGAGAATTGCATGCATATGAGTGCAGTGGATGCTTCAAATTCCTGGTGCGACCAGTTAT
Source organism: Gentiana macrophylla (assembly GCA_026214975.1). Taxonomy (NCBI): domain Eukaryota; kingdom Viridiplantae; phylum Streptophyta; class Magnoliopsida; order Gentianales; family Gentianaceae; genus Gentiana; species Gentiana macrophylla. Next base: position 121,519,136 of record CM047810.1, on the reverse strand, counting down.
ATGGGCAGTATTGGAAAAGACAAGTTTGGGGAGGAAATGAAGAACAACTCAACACAAGCTGGTGTTAATGTAACATCCTTTTCCACCTAGTTATTTTAGTGTTATCTCTATCATGGTAAAGTTATTCCTTGTGCTCCTAGGGTAAACTTCTTTCGGAAGAAAACTGTGGCATTGAGACTCCTTGTATAGTTTTGGTATTTCCAAATCAAGACAATGGAATATTGGAATTTATTTGCTTTGACAAGATTTTGTTTATGTTCATTACTATGAGGATGAATCTGCTCTACTGCACTTGTCTTTGTTTGTGTAGTTAGTGGCGAGAGGTAAGTATTTGTAGAAGTGGTCTAGGATTTTCCTTTCCTGTTTTTGTTTTCCTCTTCCTCCTTTATTACATAATTTTCTTTTATATTCATTGTTGATTTCCATTTGAAGCGACTTGAATGCTATAGTTGAATATTTTGGAGGAAATTCTTGTAATGAGGCCTTTTATTGTCACTAGTTATAGGGTGTGATGTTATTGGAATAAACATGTGCAAGTCACTTGGTTGCCAATTTATCGATGATTTATGATCATCATTTTGGTATCACTTTATCTTAGCTTAGTTTCACCTTTGGAATCTCAAGTGCATCTACTTTATCTTAGCTTAGTTTCACCTTTAGATTCCTCGCCACCTTTGTTTGATTGACATATGATACTCGGTGTGCGGCTATACTTACCTACCTTATTTTTTTGCGCAGTCCACTTACTTTGTTGCACTTTTTACGGTTTCCGAAGAAGGTGTTGTAGTTACTAGGCTTAGAAAACAAAGAAATTGCTTGAGGTCGGTGTAGTTAGAGGTGCTACTTGCAAATCTCAATAGTTAGGGGATCTATTGCAAACCCAGTAGTGATTTACGAGATCTACGAGAAAATCTCGCTTTCCTTGCACATATAGAATCTATGCAATACTTTGCCTTATAGTTGATAGCTTGTATTTAAATTGTCTATTAACACTTAACACGTATGAAACTAGACATGACCTTGTGCCTAAAAATGAGATACTAACTTTTTCTTGTGCCTTAATGAAATCTTGTATACTAATGAAACTAATGTTCTTTGAAAATACAAAAAATATGGTGAAATTTCAATTTATATATATGGTATAGTTTGGTGATTTTTGCTTGAAATGTTTACGATTTTCATATTATTATTATGTTTATTCATCCCCAGCTAGTAGTTTTGGTTCATTTGGATGATTTTTGGTTCATTTGGATGATTTTTGATTCATGTTAATGTTATGTTTGATTTTTTCGGCATGCGAGGGCATGCAAAAACAAATGCTGCCTAAAATTAAAAATAAAAAAAACAGGGGATGAATTTCCGAGAAAATTATAGCCGATCATTAGGGACGACAAATGTCGTCCCTAATTTAATTTTTTTTAATAGTTCATTTTCGGAAATTAAATTAAATTTATTGTAAAGTTTTTAGGGACGACAATGTCGTCCCTAAAAAAAATTAAATTATTTAATTTGTTTTTGTGAAATAATATAAATTAATTTCGGAATTTTACATTAGGGACGACATGTCGTCTCAAAAAATGCACGCCACGTCAGCGTTGAATAAAAAATTTGCCACGTCAGCGATGGATCTTTAGGGGCGACATGTCGTCCCAAAAAAAATCCTCCTATTTTTTGAGACGAACCTTTAGAGACGCATGACAGGATTTACATGTCGTCCCTAAACGTAAAAACGGGACGACTTTTGATTATTAGGGACGACATTTTGTCGTCCCAAAAGAGTGTAATTGTAGTAGTGACTAGTAATATATTATGATGATATATTATGATGTCCTTCTAACTTTTTGAGTAGTGATAGTTCCAAAATAAAAGGTCAAACAAACCTTTTCATCAATGATCATTATGTGCGACCTATTAACTATCAGTGGTATAACAATGTATTGTGATCATTTGTTGTGGTCCGAAACGTACAAACATTTTCCTATCTATCTAGAGTTCAAATGTTCACATTAGATCTCTAGCTAGTCGTGTCTTAACCTTAGAATCATCGTATTTTTTTTTTGATAATTTGATCGATCGACGTTTTTTAGGAGGTTGAATGCCTATGTTATCCTCTAAAACTTAGCCTTGGTATGATGCCATTAAATATGCCATTAATACGTGTACATAAACGGGAATCCTATGAGCTTGAAATTTTTTGTCGAGAATATATCTTAGCTAGCAAATGGATCAAAGAAACCGTCGATAAAGGGCCTAAAGCTTTTACGGTGAAAGCGATCTGGCGGCGTTGAACACGCCGTGAAAAACCTTTAGCGATGAAAAAAATATGTCGCTAAAAGCATATTTTTGTGATGTATGCATATAAGTACATACATACATGATGGCGGATGTACATTGTAATAAATGGGGTCCATGAGACCCGTTAAAAACTAGTAACTCTACATTTTATTTATAACAAAATGTTTCGGATCCCGTAAAAAAATACTATATAAAAATATTTTGGACCTCGTAATATTTCAAGTTTACTTTGAAAAATAATTACGGACCCCCCGCTCAATAAAATTTCTGGATCCTCCCATGCATACATACATACATTTATTTTACATACATACATAGATACATGTATACATGTCTTTTTCGTGACCGTTCAATGTTTCAGAATCAACTTGATTTTTTTCAAGTGTGACCAATAGTGTTTTGGTATATTAACACAAAAAAAGGCTATAGGCACAACGAAATATCACAAAAAGCATAGCAAATAATCTCAAAACATCGTGAGAGTATAGAAATGGAGATTGGGATGAAGGGTATGATAACGTGAGCTGGATATATAGGGGCTTGGTAAACATGTCTGTAGCTTGATCCTTAGTAGAAATGTATGAAACTTGTAGCTAACGGCTTAAACCAGATCTATCACAAACATGATGAACATCGAGTTCAATGTGTTTCGAGAATATGACATTATAATATGCATTCTTTTTATTATTGATGCAAAGAATATTTTAGAAGGAGTGAGAACGAAGGACAAGAACAAGAAGAAAAAAAAGGAATTTGGACAATGGAAAAAAACTTGGGTTAGAAGGACAACTTTATTGTTCATTACCACATATCTATTGTTCGTTACAGTGTTTTACGGTGGAACTTAGCCCAAATCCATTGTATTGCGTTCCCCCGTTTCACTAATTTTTTATGCAAACTATCTCGAAAATAATGTCGGATAAATTATCAAATGAAATGTCAAAATAAAGATGACGAAAAAAATATAGTGAAATAATTACGATACTTGGACGCTTAGATAAAAGAACATATTTTTTTTAATTGAGTAGGAGGGAAAATGTAAAATTGTGGTGGAATAGTGGCTTTTCACATTTATAAAGGAGGGGAATAAAAGACAAGAAAGTGCTAGAAAATGGGAATAAAGGCAGCGGAAATAAAATTTGAATGATAAGAACAAATCCACTGTTGATTGTTCCTTACAGTGTAATAGGGCAAAATTAGGATTTTAGTCCTATAACTTGGTCTGTTTTGGATTTTAGTCCTGCTCCAGCTCCGGTAAGACAAATGGTCCTCTAAGTTGGCTTTTTTTTTTGGATTTTAGTCCTATCCGCGGTTTACTGTTGTTTCGGTACCGAATCATCAAAAATGGCTTATGTGGGCGCCACACCGAGAGGCCATGTTGGATCTACGTGGCGGTGGGTCCCATTTCTACCCCATTCACTAGAAAAAGACTTTCCCATTTTAATTACTTTCCTCACCTCGACTTTTTCCCCAACTATATCCCAAACTCTTGCAAAAAAAAAAAAAAAAAAACAAAGCAGATGAACACAAAAAAATGCCAAATAGTCCTGCACTATCGGGTGGAATCATGGTCATTCTGCTCTGTGATGATATTATTATGCCTTTTGTGTGTCCTTTTGAGTAAATAAGGTAATTCTCAAAAGGACTCTGAATTTCTGATCTTACGCCTCTGTTTTCAATCCTTTTTTTTTTCTGTCTCCCTCCTCACACTCAATTAATCTTGTTTCTTCTTTCTTTTTTGGTTTTCCTAAAAATCAATCTTTAATTTCTCCTCCATTGACTAGTAAAATGCGGTAAAATTCCTCCAAATTGGTTTCCTATTTTCAGCCCTCCGAATATCATCGTCATTCATTCTCCAAGCATCTTCACCATTGCACTCAAACCATGAGCGACTCAAAACTCCGCTCAAGACTCTCTCTAAGTGCACTCAAAACATCAAACCATGTTCTTCAATTTTGGAAGAAATCGACACGAGAGCAGAGAGGAGAAAACAAAATGCTTCAAATTTCTTCATATGTCCTCTCGTCTCCTTCATCTCATTTTGCTTCCATCTGAAATATTCGAATTGATCGACCAAAGGGCAAGCTCCTTAAAAATGCGACCACAAATCACAATGGGATTTCTTAATTCAATTTTCTTGTTCATCATTTTGTAAATAGTTTTAACCGACTCTTGCTGCGGCGAAAAAGGTGTACTTTTCCCGGTGATAACTAAAATCCTCAATTTCATTGCTCATCATACGCTTCCCCATGATTACTCCTCCATCAACGTAGGAGGAAGGTGAAGTTTCGGTTCGGATGATGACCAAAAATCAAACTGCTTTGCTTCGATTTCAAGTGAAAGAAATTGGTTCTTAAAGAACCCATAATCCTAACTCTAATCTTTGTTCTTCTTTGGACCCATCTCCCGTTCTTGATCTTGGGAGATTTAAGAAATTGTTTGAAAAATATGACATTACCAAATAAAAGTAGGCATATCGGAGAAATCAATCAAGAATTTTCTTTGGTAAGATGCAAAAGAAAGAGGAGAGGGCTAAGCAATTGAGATATCCCATGCGGTAGCAGTCGATCGACAGGAAGATGCAAATGAGATAGGAGGGTGAGCAATTAACGCTATGAAATTGGTTAATTGGGGGTTGGGGATTAGGAGTTGGATTTATTAAATAAAAAAGTAATTGGATATATTGAAGGGAAAAAAATAGAATATTCTTTATTTGACACGTCATAGCCGATGTGGCGTCCACATAAGCCATTATTTATGATTCCGGTGCCCAGTCAGCGTAAACCGGCGGATAGGACTAAAATCCAAAAAAAAAACCAACTTAGAGGACCATTTGTCTTACCGGAGCTGGAGCAGGACTAAAATCTAAAACGGGCCAAGTTAGAGGACTAAAATCCTAATTTTGCCCAGTGTAATAGACCCAAACGCGCAATTTCACTATTCAACTATTTCGATGTTTTTTTACCAAAAAGACCTTGAAAAATGTATCGGAAAAATATCAACTGAGATGTCATAATACATAGGACGAAAAAAGGAAAAGTATGACGGAAGAATTACGATCATTTGATGATTAAATCAAAAGATACGTCGTTTCTTGTAATTGAACAAGAGAGAGAATGTCAAATCAGTGGAATTGAAATCGTCATTTTTGCCGAAAAAAATCCACTCGATTAAATGTATTTTTCTCTACATTGTCTTTTTTTACATTTGTGCAATCACTATTTTGTTTGCATATATCTATTTCCACATTGTTCTTTTTTCATATAAAGCCAATGTTTAATTGAATATCAAATAATATATTTAATGCAATGTGTTTAACAGAAAGTGCAAAAGATAAAGAATCACTGAAAACTTCAATATTTGGCATAGTAATTACATTGACTATAAATATTGAGGTTTGTCGGAACATAACACACTTTGGTGACGACTATTAACATTTTTCACGACATAACCTTTTCGTGTATCTACATACGCAAAAAAGTCCTACGACATTTTTTTTCCGTCATGAATAACTATAGTGACGAAGATTATCACTTTTGTGATGATTTTTTCGTCACTAAAGATCTTTTTTTAGTGAAGATTCATATGCATTACTGTGGTCGGATCACATTCAAATTTGCGATCTATAATACCATATATGTATGCATACACCATACATGTATGCATACGAGTATAAAAATATACATATATGTTTTTTTTGCTACATATAGTCATATATTCTAGCCTGTTCGCAAGTAGTCAAACCAAGTATCGCAATCGCTTGAGTATATAACGTTCGTTTGATCTGCAAGGGGAGTCCAGTTCTGAATTGAGTCGATCTCAAGTTATAATCTATGAGTAACATGGTTTGCATACAGCCCTAAACTCGTGTCTAATGTGCTTTCTCAATCAAAAGAAAACAAATAAAAATCTCTCATTATCGATATGACAAAAACACCCTTAATTAAGTTATGGGTTTCACACATCGTCTTTGTTAACGTTTAAGGAGAATTGAAGAAATCAATAGCACATTGAGGGATAATTCCACCATATTTCTCATCATGTTGTTTTCGACGAAACCTCCTTTCCATTTATACACTCCCTTCTTGCCACCCTCTTCCTTATCTCTCCTACCGCCCTCCCTACTGAACCCCCCTCAGCCCCCTCTTCTCCTTTTCGGCCTCAACCTTTTATTCTTCTTCTACTTCACCAACTCCATTGTCCACTTCTTCGCTCTTTCCCTCCCGACCTCCACCCTACATCAAATGGTTACACGCTTGTGGTGGTGGTTGGTGTTGGTTGATGGGAGAAAAAAATCGGAGAAAGAGCATAATTTAGGTGTTAAAATGAAGAGGAACATAAAACATAAAACATAACATGAATCATACCGTGACAAAAGCGAAAATATTGGGGTAATATAGTCCATACCGTTAGTGTTGACAAAAGCAAGGGACGGAGGTTGATAGAAATCTAGGGAGGCTAAGCCCAACCGGACAAAAAAATATTTCACTAAAAATATGTGTAGTCTAGTCTGATTCATAAATATTCTTAATCCAAATTTACGCGATTTAACTCGATATAGTCCATTAGTCCACCCCAACTTAAAATCCTAGCTCCGTCCTTGAACAAAAGTCATTTAAGTCTTAAATCTTTTTAGAACTCCAATTATTTTCAAATCTTTTCTAATGTGACTGAATGCCGGTTAACTTAAAAATATAAGTATTTGACATTTAGTGCCACCAGTATTTTTTTAAGGCAATAAAGACAATATTTTCTATAATATTCCTATTATACCCTTGTTAAAAAACAATTAGAAAATAAAGATGCTGCAATTAATTTGAAGTTGGAATGGTTTTCTTGGATGCTAATAAACCTATTTAAGAGGATCTTTTGGTTTCTTGGTTGTTTTGGATACATGGATTTGAGCAATGTCTTGTTTTTTATCTTTTGGTTTCTTGTTTGTTTAGGATACATGGATTTGGGTACGTGCTGCTGTTTAGTGGCTTTGATCTTTTGTTTCTTGTTTGTTTTGGATATATGGATTTGCTGCTGTCTAGTATATGCTCCTGCTTTGTGACGAGAGTCGGATCATCACATCGCTACGTGTCGCCTCCACATCAGCACGGTAATAAATAAAGATAGAGAAAAGCTTCCCCCAAGTGCCAGAACCCTCAATACACGAGCTGCATGAGCTCGGTCACCATCCTCCGACCTCTGCAGGTCGGCCAGTGCATATGGTCAAGCCTACTCGTGCCCGACCCTACAGGTCGGCCTAAGTCCTTCTCGGACATAACATCTTACGTACGCATTAATCAGATAAATACGGAATGAATCCATAAGCATAACTACTATGATCGTGGCATTCAAATATGCCCATAATTATCTCCTAAAATCAAGGAAATCAAATCATCATTATCTCTTTCTTAGGGAACACGAAATCCAAGCCCAACAAGGACAAAGGCCCATGACGGCTTAGGGCATAACGCCCCTCTATATAAACCATCCCTAAGGAACTATGAATACTTGATTCCAATTCATACATTGGATACGTAGGCAGCTTGAGAAACAATATCTCTAGTGCAGTCTAAAGCTTTTTACAGGTTGTCATTAGGAGAATAGCCCCGGATTCATCATCGACGATTTCCAGCATCATCAAATGGCACTAGAAGGAGGGTCTTCCTACTGGCAACTTTGTGAAAAAAAAATCCAATAGCAAAAACACAGTCAGATTGGCGGCTAAATTGCCAGAGATTGAGCCATTGAAACAAAATTTCCACCGTTCTTATTGAATAAAAAGGAGGGTGATGGGAGTCAACTTCACTGCACTTTTGTATGTGATCTAGCTCCCGTTTATCACTTTATTGGCATGTTTTGGGTATATTTAGGCCTTTTTAAGAGTAATATCGTGAGTTATATGCACGGGGGGTAAAATTGTCACATCGATAGTAAACTCCGCCTTTTTGACGATATTTGACTCTTTTCCGAGCACTTTTGTTTTGCAGAATTATGCGTGGTGTTTTGTTAGTGTGTTTATTGCAGGACTTAGGTGACTCGAGACCCGGAAGGTGATATTTTAAAGTGAAGAGTATATCAATGCACAAGTGTGGCATGGAAGTTGAGAAAAGTCAAGTTTGGAGCATAATCAAGGCAAACTGGCGTTTGCCAAACCCAAACTGGAGTTTGCAGGAAGCCCACCTCAAACGGGCGTTTGTCCATTCCAAACGGGCGTTCACGAGGCGACACTCACTCGAAAGTTGGGTTTCACCGATCGGGCGTCGAAATGACCCCAAACGGGCGTTTGGGTAGGTTCACTTCGATTCAAGAAAGCTCGTATAAGACAAACGAGCGTTCAAGGCAGGCCAGACGCTCGTTTGGATCAAAGAAACCCTAATCAAGAATCAGACTTCAAGGCAGACAGGCGTTTGACATGAGGCAAACGCTTCGTTTACGCCAACAAAGATATTTCACCATGCATGTTCGTTAATATTTATTTTGACCTATCTTGGTGGCATTTTCTGGTCAAGTCGTCTTCATGAAAGTTGTAGGGAATTGAACGAGCGTTCCAACACATCTTGAATCGTTCAAATCGGAGCTCTACACATCATGTTATCACTGATTTACTGAAGACGAGTTAAATGGGCCAAGTTGGTCGGCCCAACTAGGTCAAGGTCGAGATTTTGCCTCTATATAAGTGCGGCTAAACCTAAGAAAACAGATATTCTGACTTTTATTGGCCTAGACTGAGTTCGAGGCCGGCTTAGGTGCACAACCTAGCCGCTTCGGCGGTTGTTATGACAGGTTGACATCTAAATAGCCGGATTAGAGCTCTGGACTAGGCTCCGTATTTCAATTTCTTAGTTTAGATTTTTAAAATAGAGTAGAATACGATATTCGATCGATGGCTTGGTGGAGTTCGTGCCTGGGATCATTGTATGGATTAAAGGTTGCATCTTTTACTGATTTAGGATTCAAAAGTCTTGATCTGCAATATTTTGATCTTCATTATTGTGAGTTTTCTGATTTCGATTTGTTTTCTCTCAATATGGTTTCGATTGTGTAGATTATTAGTTTGATGAAATTTACTCTGGATAAAAGTCTTGATTCAAATCCTTGTGTATGTCGTGAAATGATAAAAGCTTCGATCTTTTGTCTTGTTCGTATACTCTTTGCCCTCTGATTTTAACACAAGTTTTATATTCGATTCAATCTCCTCATGGAATCGACCTCAGACTCTGAACGCACTACCTACGATCGATCCGGTTCACTGCCGGTTAGAAAGTGAGTTTTGCCTAAGGTTTCGAGTTTTATAAATTGTATTTGATCGAGCCGGATTGCGAAATCTCTACTTATCAGAGGGACGAATAATCCCTCCAAATGTCGTGCGGATCGGAATCCGTTTCGATGCCCGATCGTCGCCGAAAATTTGTTGTTGTATCACCAAAAACGCAGCAGTCACATCGGCGGCTAATTTCCAGAGATTGAGCCGTTGAAACAAAATTTCCACCGTTCATATTGAATAAGAAGGAGGGACGAATAAGCCCTCCAAGTGTCGTACCGATCGGAGTCCTTTTTTATGCCCGGTCGTCGCCGGAAAGTTGCTGCTGTATCACCAAAACGCAGCAGTCAGATCGGTGGCTACTTGCCAGGGATTGAGCCGTTGAAATACAATTTTCACCAATCATGTTGAAAAATAATGAGGGACAAATAAGCCCTCCAAATTTCATGCCAATCGGAGTCTGTTTCGATGCCCAATCGTCAGATCGGTGGCTACTTGCCATGGATTGACCCGTTGAAATAAAATTTCCACATTTTAGATTGAAAAAGAAGGAGGTTCGAATAAGCCCTCCAAATTTCGTGCCGATCGGAGACCGTTTCAATGCCCGATAGTCACCGGAAAGTTGCTCCCAAACTCTCAAGATACAAGCTCTCATCGGGTTTTTTTTTGTACAACTTATATGATCACGCTTCTTATTTATTTTTGGAACTCTTCTAACCTAAAGAGTCGGGACGCGCTTTCTTATTGTTGGAACACTCCCGACCCAAAGAGTCGGGAAGAGCTTTCTTATTTTTTGAACTCTCCGGACCTAAAGAGTCGGGACGAGCTTTCTTATTTTTGGAACTCTCCCGACCTAAAGAGTCAGGATGAGCTTTCTAATTTTAGGAACTCTCCCGACCTAAAGAGTCGGGACGAGCTTTCTCATATTTGGAACTCGCCAGCGAGTGAGCCTTCTGTAAGACCGACTTCAGTTCGGCATCATATTTGGAACTCGCCTTCAAGCGAGCCTTCTAAAAGACAGACTTCTATTCGACATCATAACTGGAACTCGCTTTCGAGCGAATCTTTTATATGGCCGACTTTAGTTCGTAATCATATTTGGAACTCGCCTGCGAGAGAGCCTTTTATAAGACCGACTTCAGTTCGGCATTATATTTGAAACTCGCCTGCGGCTGCTAGCGAGCCTTCTATAAAACCGACTTCTATTCGGCATCATGTTTGGAACTTGCCTGCGAGCGAGCCTTCTATAAGACCGACTTCAGTTCGGCACCATATTTGGAACTCGCCTTCTAGCGAGCCTTCTATAAGACCGAATTCAGTTTGGCATCACCAACAGATCACGCCAAATACGCAAACGGTACATTAATTTATTATTGTTTTGTTTCCATTACAAATGGTCTTTATTGAGTTTAAAGGACAAACACACGCTCAACAAAGTCCGGGAAGTCAGACAAGTTTGGCCCTGCTCGGCAAAAAATTAATGCGAGAAGTCAGTCTAACCTGGCCCTGCTCACCGTGCTTTAAAAATGAGAAGTCAGCACTAGCCTGGCCCAGCTCGTCCTAAAACTTTCACGCGAAAAGTTAGTCCGACCTAGCACTGCTCGCCATGCTTTAAAAATGAGAAGTCAGCACTAGAATGACCCAGCTCATCCTCAAACTTCGATGCGAGAAGTCAGTCCGACCTAGCCCGCCGCTTTCGGCGTGCTTTAAAAGCGAAGTCAACACTAGCCTAGCCATTTCGTCCTCAAAATTTCATGCAAGAAGTCACCCAACCTGCCTGCTTCGCCATGCTTTAAAAACGAGAAGTCAGTCCAATCTGGCCCTGCTCATCCTAGACATTAATGTGATAAGTCACTCCAATCCGGCCCCGCTCGCCATCATTTAAATGAGAAGTCTGTCCAATCTGGCCTTGCTCATTCTAAACATAAATGCGAGGAAGTCGATGCATCTGGCGCCCAACTAAGCTAACAATGTGCGGAGCAGTTGGCTTCCATGAAGGCAACAACTCTAAACGCCATCGTCATATCGGTACGATCAACAGCACCTCTAGGGCACCAGGCGGTCAAGCCCGCGATAAGGACATCGTCACATCAGGTTCTCCTTAAGGCTATTTCAATATAATATTGACTAGTTCCATTTTGCATTTTGTCACTACGTTCTGCAGGACAAACACGCATATATCGAGTTTGCAAAAGCTCAAACTCCCTGAAATAGTCAGAAATACTTCTGACTCAATTAAAATATGATATCTGAGCTCCACCAAGTCGGGCTCAGCAAAAAACACGTGAGGTCTGAAGAATCTGACCCAACTCGCAGAAATTTAATATGCGAGGCCAGCAAAAATTCTGACTCAGTTTGCCAAAATATTTCATCCGTGCCCTCCGCGTCGGACCAAACGAACATGCCCGGTAAATTTTCGGCAGGCCAGACAAGCCGAGCTCCGCAGGGCGGACTCAACTCAAATCACTATGGCTGACGCCTGAGCTCCGCAGGATGGACTCAGCAAGACCAGAAAAGATCAAACTAATCAAGTCTGTGTGATAGACACAAATAATCAAGTCTGTAGTTTAGACTCGAGAATAGGCAAGCAAACAAACAACCAAGTATGCCATCCAAAAACTGTTGGGTGGATCACTTCTTTGTGGAGCCCAAGCCCACTAAATAATTGGAAAAATAATAATATGTCGAGTAAAATTTAAGGTAACAATTAGGTTAGTTTATCCATAATCTTCACAATAAAAAGAGAGGCAAAAAAGAGGAGAAAGTTTGCAGCATTATTTGAGTTACAGCAGGAACTTTCCGGTGACGATCGTACATCGAACCAGACTCCGATCGGCACGAAATGTGGAGCGCTTGTTTTTCTCTCCTTCTTCTTCAATCTGAACGGTGGAATTTTTGTTTCATAGGTTCGATCTCCGGAAATAAGGCGACGACCTGAATGCTGCGTTTCTGCTGCGTTTTCGGTGATATTTTTCAGCAACTCTTGTATTTTGCATTCTTAGTTGAAGCTTTGACGTAGTTGAGTTGGTTGATATGTTTGAAACACTTTTGTATCATCTTTTGCTGATTAGTGGAGTTTTTGTAGGCCTCGGCCACGTGTTTTATACTCTCTCACATCGAGAGAGGTTTTCCACGTTAAAATTGTGGTGTTCATTTTCTTTGTGTTTCGTTTCGCTTTATTTGTGATTTGATTTTCGTTAGGGCTGCCTCGTTTAATTCTGTTGTGTGTCATTGGGAAGACTTTATGGGTATTTGTGATAAGCGTGGTATTGCAGTTGTTTATTTTCCCAACAAGTGGTAGCAGAGCCCCGGTTAGTTGATTTGGTTTTGAAGTGTTTTTGGTGAACTTTTTTTTATTGGTGAAATGGAAGCCAACTTGAATAGAATGATCACTTTGAATGGGTCTAAGTATGCCATATGAAAAAATAAAATGGAGGATCTTTTGTATGTGAAGAATTATTTATTGCCGGTATTCAGTGCTGAAAAACCTGAAGATAAAACAGATGAAGAGTGGAATTTGTTGATAGGCAAGTTTGTGGTTATATTAGATGGGTTGATGATAATGTTTTGAATCACATTAGTGAGGAGAAACGTGCTAGGTTTTTGTGGAAAGAAACTTGAAGATTTGTATGCCCGGAAAACAGGAAACAATAAGATGCTTTTAATGTATAAATTGATGAATTTGAGATATCATGATGGAACTCCTCTGGCAGATCATTTGAATAATTTCTTGGGTATTATGAACCAACTTAATGCTATGGGTATTAAGTTTGACGATGAAGTGCAGGGATGGATGCTTCGTGGATCTTTACCGGAATCGTGGGAAAATTTTCGAAGTTCTCTATCTAATTCTACCCCAGATGGTGCTATGACCTTTGATCTTGCTAAGACTAGTGTGTTGGATGAAGAGACAATGAGGAAGGCACATGGTGTTTCCTCACAGTCAAATATCTTGGTTACTGAGTCACGGGAGATTCTAAAGATAGAGGTCGAAGTAGAAGTAAATCCAAGGGCAAGTACAAAAATTATGAATTCAATCACTGTGGAAAGAAGGGACACATCAAGAAATTTTGCTTTAAATTGAAACGGGAGAAAAAAGAAAACAGTGACAAGAAATATGATGAGAAGAAGGAAGATAAAGTTAATACAACTTCTTCTGATGACTTCCTTATGTTTTAAGAGGTTGATGATATTATTCTTACTGATGATATGACTAGTTGGGTTGTTGACAGTGGTGTTTCGGTCCATGCTACTTCAAGAAGAGATTTTTTCATTTCATACACTCCAGGTGACTTTGGTGATGTGAGTGCGGCTAGTATCCGGCTTAGGATACTATCTTAAAGTGTTCAGGTGTTTGAGATATTAGTTTGGAAACGTCTAATGGTACCAAACTGATTCTTAAACGGGTTAAGCATGTTTCAGGGATCCGGTTCAATTTGATTTATGTTGGCAGAATGTGTGATGATGGTTATAATAGCTCATTTTCTTGTGATAAATGGAAGCTCACAAAAGGGTCTACAGTTGTGGCTAGAGGTACAAACACATCTACACTTTTCTTGACTCAAACCAAAGTTACTGTTGATGAGGCTCATGCAGTGGAGTCACATGATGAGACTGAGTTGTGGCATAAGAGATATGTCATATGAGGTTGAAATGAATGATTGTCTTATCTAAGAAAAATTTATTGTCTTGTTCTAACAGTTTGCATTTGGAAAAGTGTGCTCATTGTCTTGCAGGGAAGCAGTCTAGAGTTTCTTTTGAATCAAATCCCCCTTCAAGAAAGTCAAAAGTACTTGAGCTTGTTCATTCTGATGTTTGTGGTCCTATGAAGACAATGACGCTTGGTGGTTCCTGCTATTTTGTGAATTTTATTGATTACCACTCAAGAAAACTTTGGGTCTACACTTTGAAGACAAAAGATCAAGTGTTAGACGTGTTCAAGTAGTTTCAAGTTTCAGTTGAAAGGGAAACTGGAAAGAAGTTGAAGTGTATTCGGGCTGACAATGGAGGTGAATACAAAGGTCCATTTCATTATTACTGTGAGCAGTAGGGTATCAGACATAAGTGAACTCCGTCAAAGACTCCGCAGTTGAATGGCTTGGCGGAGAGGATGAACAGAACAATAGTGGAGAGAGTCAGATGTTTGCTTTCACAAGCCGGATTGCCTAAATCATTTTGGGGTGAAGCTTTGAGTACAGTGGTTCATGTATTAAATCTGTCTCCATGTGTTCCTTTGCAGAATGATGTTCCTTAGAAGCTATGGTCAGACAAAGATGTATCTTACCATTATTTACAAGTTTTTGGTTGTAAAGCTTATGTTCACATTCCTAAACATGAGAGGCCTGAGCTTGATGCTAAGACTAAACAATGCCTTTTTTTGGGTTATGGTCAGATGAGTTTGGGTACAAATTTTATGATCATGTTGAAAAGAAAGTGATTAGAAGCTGAGATGTGTTTGCAGAGAATGAGACTTTGCAGGATGTTGATAAAAATTTGAGTTCAACATCTCATGCTAGTGATGGTTCAGCTGACTTGGAGATAATTTCTCTTACACCTATAGAAGAGCATGGTGCAGTTGATGACCAAGGTAATCAGCAGGATGATGTAGATCATGCCGTTGATTTTGATCATAATGTTGATGATGATATATTTGAGGAACCAGTACCAGATGAGGATTTACCAGTTATTCCCAGGAGATCTACTAGAGAGAGACAACCTTCTACTAGATATCCAGTGACGAGCATGTTTTGCTCTCAGATAGTGGAGAGCCTGAATGTTTTAAGGAGGCCATGGATGATGAACATAAAGATAAATGGCTTGATGCTATGAAAGACGAGATGGAGTCTTTGCATGACAATCACACATATGAGTTGGTGAAATTGCCTAAGGGGAAGAAAGATTTGAAGAATAAGTGGGTCTTCAAAATTAAAAATGAAGACGATAATTCTATACCTCGGTATAAGGTAAGATTAGTAGTCAGAGAAAGGGCATTGATTTTGGTGAGATTTTCTCTCCTTTTGTGAAAATGTCTTCTATCCGGACTGTTCTTGGCTTGGCAACTAGTCTTGATTTGGAGGTTGAGCAGATGGATGTTAAAACATCTTTTCCTTATGGTGATTTTGGAAAAAGACATCTACATGGAGCAATCAGAGGGTTTTCAGGTGAAAGGAAAAGAGGATCTTGTGTGCAAGTTGAAGAATAGTCTTTATGGGTTGAAACAAGCACCTAGACAGTGGTGTAAGAAGTTTTAGTCTGTCATGAAGGAGCAGGGTTACCGGAAGACTACTTCAGATCATTGCGTGTTTATTAGCAGATTCTCAAAGGATGATTTATCATTCTTTTACTTTATGTTGATGATATTTTGATTGTTGGCCAGAATGCTTCAATGATTGACAGGTTGAAGCAGCAGTTAAGCAAGTATTTTTCCATGTAAGACTTGGCCATGCAAATCATATTTTAGGGATGCAGATTACTCGTCACAGAGTGGCCGGAAAAATTTATTTGTCACAAGAGAAGTACATAAAAGATGAGTATAAAACAGTGTCCTTCTAGCGATGATGAAAAGGAAAAGATGCATAAGGTCGCGTATGCTTTAGCAGTGGGTAGTTTGATGTATGCCATGGTATGTACTAGACCAGACATAGCTTATGCAGTTGGTAAGGTTAGTCATTTTCTTGCTAATCCTGGTAGAGAGCATTGGAATGCTGTGAAATGGATTATTAGATATCTCAGGGGTACAACAGATTTATGCCTTACTTTTGGTGGTGAAAAACCCGTGTTGGTTGGTTTCACTGATTCTGATATGGCCAGAGATGTTGATTCTTACAAGTCTACTTCAGGATATTTGGTTAAATTTGTAGGGGGAGCTGTGTCATGGCAATCGAGGTTTGCACTTTCGACTACTGAAGCTGAGTATATCGCAGCAACTGAAGCATGTAAAGAGTTGTTGTGGATGAAGAAGTTTTTCCCATAGCTTGGTTTGAAGCAAGATCAGTATGTGTTGCTTTGTGATAGCCAGAGTGCTATTCATCTTGGTAAGAATGCAGCCTTTCATTCTAGAACCAAGCACATTGATGTTCGTTATCATTGGATTCGGGATGTGTTGGAGTTGAAGTTGCTAGCACTTGAAAAAGAGCACACGGATGACAATGGTGCGGATATGTTGACAAAAGCGTTGATAAGGTAGAAGTTTGAGATATGATGTTATATTGTGGGAATGACGAATTCCTCTACAATGTCGTGAGGGGGAGATGTTGGGTGGATCACTCCTTTGTGGAGCCCAAGCCCACTAAATAATTCGAAAAATAATAATATGTCGAGTTGTATTTAAGAGAACAAATTAGGTTTATTTATCCCTAATCTTCACAATAAAAAGAGAGGCAAAAAAGTGGAAAAAATTCGTAGCATTATTTGAGTTACATCATGAACTTTTCGGCGATAATCGGACATCGAAACGGACTCTGATCGGCACGAAATGTGGAGGGATTGTTCGTCTCTCATTCTTCTTCAATCTGAACGGTGGAATTTTCATTTCAACGGTTCAATCTCCAGCAATTAGACGATGACCTGACTGCTGCGTTTCTGCTGCGTTTTCGGTGATATTTTTGTACAACTCTTGTATTTTGCATTCTTTGTTGATGCTTTGGCGTAGTTGAGTTGGTTGATGTGTTTGAAACACTTTTGTATCATCTTTTGCTGACTAGTAGAGTTTTTGTGGGCCTCAGCCTCATGGTTTTTATTCTTTCACATCGAGAGGGGTTTTCCACGTAAAATTGTGGTGTTGATTTTCTTTGTGTTTCGTTTCGCTTTATTTGTGATTTGATTTTCATTGGGGCTGCCTCGTTTAATTCCGTTGCGTGTCATTGGGAAGACTTTGTGGGTATTTGTGATACGTGTGGTATTGCGGTTTTTTGTTTTCCTAACAAAAACAATAAGTTAGTGCATGGCTTTACTGAGGGGCAAGAAGTCCCAGTTATAAAATGAAAAGCATGAAAGAGGCTGAAAGTTCAGAAAACTCATCAAAAGTAAAATTCCAAGTCAGCAGGACTGACATCCGAGCCCCGCAGTAAGGAACCAGCTTAAATCAAATCTGCAAGACAGATTCGACCTAAGTCTCGCAGGTCGAACTTAGCTTGTAAAGGATAAATTTTAAGTCTGCAGATGATGATCGAACCCGAGCTTCAGAGAGGACGAACTTCAAATAAGTTTGGCAGATGATGGGAGTCAACTTCACTGCACTTTTGTATGTGAATATACCCCCGTTTATTACTTTATTGGCATGTTTCTGGATAGATAGAGACCTGTTTGAGAGTAATATCGAGAGTTGTATGTACGGGGAGTTAAACTGTCAAATCGATAGTAAACTCCGTGGTGTGTCGTTAAACCACCAAAATTGTATCCCTTCTTACTCTATAACTAGTACAGGGTAAGTCGGAGTCGATCCCACGAGGAACAGTTGATTATTTCTTTTCGGAAGGGTAATCAAACAGATAGTGTAGGATAACTTTAAATTAAATATAAAATCACTAAGTATGCAGAAATAAATGTTTGTGAGAAAATTTAGAAGCGAAACGAAGCTAATAATAGAGGAAAAATCAATCTAAGAGGATTCCAGCTAAAGCAATTATTTTCTCCCTTAATCCTTACAACTGATCATTGATGCATAAATTACTCGTTGAACTCGTAATAAATTAGTTATAGCTGCCGACAATCGCCAAGCAACCAGTTTATCCTAATTTCGATAAGCAGGACAATCGCCACTACTTACACTCTAACTGTGTAGCACACCTCTCAACAATCGCCAGATGTTTGGTGAGAACAGTCGCATTAATGCTTGGAAAAATCTAATTCTAGGTATCAACACACATTGGGTTAACTTCAACCTAGCTTACTTATTTCCACAACAGGGAATCCTACGGGCTACGAACCGGCAGGCAATGTGTTGTTTACCACTAAAATTCAAATCTTTATGACAATCGCCTAGATTCGAAATTTGGTATTCGATTAAACAATCAAACTAACAACCCTGCAGTAGCAATTAATTCAATTATTCAATCTTGATTCGTTAAGCACAGAAAACAAGTAAATATTGCAAATTTAACAAGGATATGAACCAATTCGATCTCACAATTGAATGATCAAGGGATTAATAATACTTTAACTGGAAAAGAGAAAATTAGCTACTCATTAACATAAATAAAAGCACAAGAAATAATTCAAAATACCTTGATGAATTGCAGAAAATTGAGAAGAGTGTAGATGTTGAAATAGATAAACCCTAAAAAAAAATAAAACTCAAAGTCGCACAAGTTGAATGTCGACTAAGGTCTGAATCCTCCTTTTCACAAAGCTGCGCTACCCTCTTTTTTAGTCTACGTTCCCAATTCCCTTTTTTACCTTTTGGAATTTATTACTAATAACTAATAATAATAATTCATAATAAAATAATATCCTAAGAAATAAAATAATCCATCTAAAAATAAAAACCATGAAAATAAGAGAATAAATTCATTAAATCTAGTTCGTAAGTGGTGTCTTGACTTGGGTCTCGGTGGACTTTTTATGTTCTCACAGTAGTCGGGATCCCGACATCATCAGAAAGAGAAAATCGTCGAACTTTAATCCTCGAATTCCTCACTTCATCAAAATTCGACTCTTGCGCCCAATAAATCCACTATTTCATCAATTTCCTCTTCCAAGCTCCTCGAACCTGAAAACCAACAAAAACATACCCAAAAAGGCGTATCTCTCGAGAAAACAGGCATAAACTACGCATCAAAACATCGTCAATTATTGACTTATCAAACTCCCCCACACTTAGACAATTGCTTGCCCTCAAGTAATGTAATCTCGTCCCAAAAAAAATAACAAAAGAAAAATGCATGTACCTAAATCCTAAATGCATGACCTTAAACTACATGAATGCAATGCACCGAAAGAATACCAAAAATGACGCCCGTCCAACTGCCTCATCAACCCAATATTTTATAATGCAAACCAAAGGGTATTTAAGCAATACACACCACACACTAGTGTTCATACAACTAACCTTAACTCACTTGATCATAAACTTAAAGTGGTAAAATAAGAAGGTCCCAACATGTCCTCACGGGTGAAACTCTCAAAAAATGCATAGGGACGATTCACTCTCTCTCAAAAATCAACACACAACCAAGCATTACTATAGGTTTGCATATCAATCAAAACTCCACCACTATATATTTCAAATCCAATGCACAAATCATGAGGTCTTCGACAGGGTTGTAACGGGGTCAGGGACAAGAAAACAAGGTGGGGAAAGGGTAAATATATGGGTAATACCATGTATCATCAAGGAATAAAAGCAACTATCCAAATGCCATAAATCACCACATGCTTCTCGGCACTTACGCTTCACATAATAATAATAATAATAATAATAATAATAATAATAATAATAATAATAATAATAATAATAATAATAATAATAATAATCAAAGCTCTTATTTATTTATTTGTTCTTTAGCTGCTTTACTTCCTTTTTTTTTCTTGATTGAATTGCAGCCTTTCTTCATCTTCAGTTATTTTTTGTTTTTTTCTTTTTTTTTTCTTTTTTTCTTTTTTTTTTTTCAAAACATACATAATGGTCCACTGGATAATATATATATACAGCACAAGGACCAACCAACATATATACTCCACCAAGAAAACAAACTCATCAAAGCAATTTACTTTTACCCTTAATGACACAAGTGGGGCAGAAAAAAGTAGTGGATCTCATAAGAAAAAGGCTTATGGTTAACATTTCTGGAGTTAATAAAAAAAAGGGTCAGGCTAGACGGGGCTCACTAGGGGGTATATAGTACGGGTAGGCCAACAAAAGTGGGTCTAGAAAGGGTTAAATCCAAGGTGCCTCTATCATTTAAGTGCACTGAACTTGAAATAAGTGTGGTCTCGAAATGTATGTCAATGCAAATTCTAGAATGACATTGGACTGTGTGGATACCACTCAAAGGAAAATATGAGCGAGTGCGCTCTTTGGTTAAGTGAAATCCTCACTTTTAAGTGGCTTTTTGTTAGGGCTCAATTATTTTACCTCCAAAGTTCACAAACAAGTGATATAAGGTGAGTGTGTATCAACAAAAGTGTGTGTTTGCATTGATCAATTACCATTTGATTATTATTATCAAACATAAGATTTACATGAGAGAGTTGGTAAAGTGTCATAAAGGGCATCCTCGGTGCTATGAGATCCTAATATGTCCTAAATATGCGGTCTTAATATGTCCTAAATATGCAATTCTAATATGCAATGCATGAGAAACCCCCCCCCCCCCACACACTTAAATCATACATTGTCCCCAATGTATGTTAAAAGTGTGTGAGAATTAAAATAAAATAAAGTTAACAAAAATAAAAATAAAAATAAAAATAAAATATGATGTATGAAATGACTATATGGCATGCACGAGATGTAATGAATATATAAAGGAAATGATATGCATGTAAATGGAAAAAAAATTAAAAAAAAAATGGGAAAGATACATTACTTAAGGAGCAGAGGGGTTCATGCATAGTGGAGGACCGCACTTTGAAGCTTGGAGAGAGTATTATTTTGGCGGAATAATGCGGTTGTGACCTCGCGTACTTCTTGCGTGTTGGCAATTAGTTTGGCCTCCATGTTGATTGTGGCATTACGTACCTCCACAGTTAGGTTAGACTCAGATCTTGCCTCGCCTCTTTTAAACTAGCCACTTGTGCATGTGAGCTAGCTAGCTCCGAACGCAAACCTTGAATTTCCATGATCAATGTCTGATCCGTGGTGGCATCAAAAGTCTTCTCAAGGGTAGGATATTTGCCTTTAGAGGAGCGTGGGGACCATGTGGAGCCATCACGCGAGAACACCATCTTCATCATCAACAAATTGGAGCACCTTTAGATATTTTAGGTCCATGGGTTTCGAGTAAATCGCAAAGACAAAGTTGGTTTGATTCGTTTCAAAATCACATAAGGAGGTTGCCAACCTTGTGATTAAACGGCCCATGACAAATGTTCGAGACTTGCTCTCATTTATCGACTTAGCCATCGCGTTGAATTGTTCGGCTGCCCAATACCCAAAGTGCACTTTGACGCCTTGTTGCATATAATGTAGCAACATGATTTCATTATCGGAGCACAAATTTGCTTAAGACGTCCTTCCGGTGAAAGCAGTGGAAAGGAAACGGCGTATCACTCGCAAGGCAGGATCGACAATATAGGAGTCGGCACACGAAGAATTCTTGTACCAAATGGCATAATCGCATAATTGGTCCCAATAAGGAGCCTTGTTAAACTTCTTGAACGAACATATGTAGTTGATATATTCGAAGAAGTAACCATATCATCCGTAAGAAATCCCAAATGCATACCAAATGAGTGATTGACAAATTAAATGATCTCGCCGAACAAGCGAAACGAAACACACGGAGTAGTGGCACAGAATGGATCCGGAACCTCAAAACGAAAGGTGACATAAAATTCCAAAATAAGCTCAATATAGGCCGTATCATTCATAGTCAAATAGGCACCCCAGCCAATGGACTCCAAATACTTTTTGAAAAACTCGTAAAGATCAAGAGATTCCAATGTAGCCCGATCAAAAAACTTGCATTCAACAATTTCACGTTTAGATAAAATTTTGTACCTTTCTTGTTCCACGGGGTCCTCAAAATTTAAGTGGCCTCGTAATTGTTCCGTGGAAGGAACGAAAGTCTCTCTGGCTTTGACAACTTTCCTTCGCCTACTCGATTCCGGAAGTGACGTCAATGCGTATAATCGCTTGGTGCCCGTTCTTTCCGTCACATGGGATGATGTTGCCACTGTTCTCGACTTCGTGTTTAAGGGTTTGGCAGCCTGCCTAGGGCGTTGGGGCCTTTGCTTGGGTGGGTTCTTATCGCAGGCCATGGTGGGAGTCGAGATGGGTGGCTGCGTGGTAGAGGAGGGAGGTCGGAGGTGTTTCAGAAAGCAGTAGAGGTGGCCGGTTCTTTTGATTGCGTAAGGCTGCTCCTGCTTGATTTACAATTGACGCAGAGGAGATAGGGAAAGAGAAACAAAAAGGACAAAAATAATGGGAAGAAAAAGAATTTTATTTTTTTAATTTTTTTTAAAATTTTACTGAACGTGAATCCAGTGGTTTTTTTTTTCTTTTTTTTTTCCCTAGGATCCCGACTTCTTGGAGTTGTGAAAAACAACTTCCATTAAGAGCACATAGTGTGGATTGGACATGTCGGGATCCCGACCTGGTTAAAATTGGACATCCTCCATTCTTGACTACTATTACCAAGCCGCGCCTCCATACCGAAATGCATGGCCACTCTCCTAGATCTTGATAAACATCTGTCCGTCTAATCTGCAAGATAGGCATCAAGAACTCCACCCACATGAAATTCTCTCCTTTTCTCATGGTTAAACAAAGAAAAGCAAACACCAAACATTGGGTTGCCTCCCAATAAGCGCCTTTGTTTTAAGTCGTTGGCTCGACGTAAAGATCGCTTCAATTAATCGAGATAGATAGGCTCAACTAAGCCGACTTCTTCGACCTCTTGACTCGCAACGCCTCCAAAGTATGGTTTTAGTCTATGCCCGTTCACCTTGAAAGATTTGTTCGTCTTAAGGTCTTGAATCTCGATCACCCCTTGGGGTGATACATTAAGCACCTTATATGGGCCTTCCCATCTAGATTTCAACTTACCTGGCATGAGTTTCAACCGAGAGTTGAACAATAAAACCAACTGGCCTTCTCGAAACTCTTTATGGCGGATCAATTTGTCGTGCCAGAGCTTCGTTCTCTCCTTATACATCCGGGCGTTCTCATACGATTCCAATCTCTGCTCTTCTAACACCTGGAGTTGCAGTTTCCTCTCTAGTCCCACCTCTTTCAAACTCATGTTGGCCTCTTTCACGGCCCAGTAGGATCGATGCTCTACCGCCACGGGTAAATGACAAAGCTTTCCAAAGACAAGTCTATATGGGGACATGCCAATGGGTGTCTTATACGCGGTGCGGTAAGCCCATAATGCGTCATCCAGTCTCGAACTCCAATCCTTTCTACCCGGATTCACCATCTTTTCTAAGATCGCCTTCACTTCCCTGTTCGACACTTCAGCTTGTCCATTGGTCTGCTGGTGGTACGTGGTAGCCACCCGATGGTGTACTCCATACTTTAGCATAAGTGCCTTCACACTTCTGTTGCAAAAATGGGTCCCTTGGTCACTTATGATGGCTCGGTGTAGTCCAAATCTGCTAAAAATGTGTGATTTGAGGAATGCACACACAACTTGGGAATCATTAGTCTTTGTGGCCTTCGCTTCTACCCACTTAGAGACGTAGTCCACCGCAAGTAAAATATATAAGTTCCCAAACGAACTAGGGAAAGGGCCCATAAAATCCATACCCCACACATCAAAGATTTCACAAAATAATATGGGTTGTTGGGGTATTTCGTCCTTAGAGGAAATGTTACCAACTTTCTGGCATCAAATGCATGTCTTACAAAAATGGTAACAATCCTTAAATATACTCTCCCAATAAAAACCACTATCAAGCACCTTGCGTGCTGTTCTCTTCGGTCCAAAATGACCTCCACAAGCCAATTCATGACAATACGATATGATGGAGTGGACCTCATCCTCAGGAACGCATCGGCGGATTACTTGGTCGGAGCCAAGCCTCCACATATGAGGTTCATCCCATATATAATACTTAGATTCACTTTTCAGTTTATTCTTCTTGGCTGTGGACATATCAGAAGGTAGGACACCAGAAACTAAGTAATTAACAATATCAGCATACCATGGTTCCTTCCTAATCTTACCTGTCATGGCAAAGAGATGCTCATCCGGAAATGTCTCATTAATTGGTAGATTTTCTTCTTCCTTTACAATCCTGCTCAAGTGATCTGCCACTGAATTTTCCACTCCTTTCCGGTCTTTGATTTCCAAATCAAACTCTTGCAACAATAATATCCATCTGATTAACCGCGGCTTCGATTCCTTCTTTGTAAGTAGATATTTGAGTGCCGCGTGATCTGTATAGACCACCACCTTCGACCCAAGCAAGTAAGATCTGAATTTTTCAAATGCAAACACCACTGCTAGGAGTTCTTTTTCAGTTGTGGTGTAGTTGCATTGCGCTTGGTTCAAGGTCTTCAAGGCATAATATATAACATAGCTTGCTCTCCCCACACGTTGTCCTAGAACTGCCCCCACAACATAGTCACTTGCATCACACATTATCTCAAAAAGGAGTGACCAGTCAGGGGGTTGAATGATGTGTGCGGATGTGAGCTTTGCTTTCAGTTCATCATACGCCTTTTGCATTCCTCATCAAATTCAAAAGGAACGTCTTGTTGCAACAACTTGCATAGAGGTTGGGCTATCTTCGAGAAATCTTTAATAAACCTGCGATAAAACCCAGCATGGCCAATGAAACTACGAATATCCTTCACATTAGCAGCATATGGTAATTTTGCAATTAAATCAACCTTGGCTTTATCTACCTCTATTCCCTTTTCAGACACAACATGCCCTAACACTATCCCATATTTCACCATAAAGTGACATTTTTCATAATTGAGCACGAGATTAGTGTCAATACACCGTTTTAGCACATGAGACAAATTTCCTAAGCATTCATCAAATGAATCCCCATAGACAGTAAAATCATCCATAAATATTTCAATACACTTTTCAATCATGTCGAAAATATACTCATCATGCACCTCTCGCACGTGGGGCATTACACAAACCAAATGGCATGCGCCGAAAGCATATGTCCCAAATGGACATGTGAACGTGGTCTTCTCACTGTCTTGGGAGCGACTACTATTTGGTAGTACCCTGAATACCCATCAAGAAAGCAAAAGAATGATTTACCTGCGATCCTTTCCAACATTTGATCGATGTAAGGGAATGGAAAATGATCCTTACGGGTGGCTGCATTGAGTTTGCGAAAATCTATACACATTCTCCATCCCGTTTGTGGTCTCACTGCCACTTGCTCGTGCTTCTCATTCTCTTCGATAGTAAAACTCGCTTTCTTTGGTACCACGTGAACATGGCTAACCCATTCACATCGCCGAATGGGAAATATAATTCCCACTTCGAACAACTTTACGATCTCTTTCATTACTACCTCCTTCAAGGTAGGGTTCAAACTTGCGTTGTGGATCACGACCGGTTTGGCATTTTCCTCGAGCAAAATTCGGTGCATGCAAATAGAAGGGCTTATTCCCTTGATGTCACTCAATGTCCACCCAATGGCTTCTTTATGGTCCCTTAGAACACTAATCAAGTTCTCTTCTTGCTCATTAGTTAAGTCTTTGGCAATTATAACAGCAAGGTATCATTGTCACCCAAAATGCATACTTCGGATGTTCTCGCAAAGGTTTGAGCTCCAACTTGGGTGCCTCGCACAGATGACGGAAAAATCCTTCGGACGAACCGATTAGTGGCAACACCGGCGGTGTAAACTTGGAACTATATGAGGTGTAGATTATAGAGCCATAATGGATTCATTGAGTGCCTCATCTAATTCTTCGCTTTACATCTCGGTCGGTTAAACTATTAGATATAACATAGTCCGTCTCATCCTCACAGCATAATCTCTCATACACCTCTTCCACACAAGAATCAATAACACTCACATGATAGACAGACTCTTCATCACTAGGATACTTCATAGCCTCATAGATATTAAAAGTGACAATTTTTCCATCAAATTCAAATGTCAAAGTACCCTTATCTACATCGATTTTAGTTTTAGCTGTCTTCATAAATGGCCTCCCTAACAATATAAGTGACGGATGTGGTGAATATGCATCATTCATATCAATAATATAAAAGTCAACGGGGAAGATTAGGTCATGAACTTTTACTAGAACATCTTCCACCACGCCCTCTGGATAAGAATTGGACCTATCTGCCAACCGGATTACCACTGGGTATCCTTTAATGGTCCCAAATTCAAATCATTGTAAACCGAGAGGCATGACGTTAATAGATGCGCCTAGGTCAAGCATGGCCTTATCAACCCTCTTGTTCCCTATGATGCAAGGAATTGTGTACATACCTGGGTCTTTGCATTTTGGTGGCACTCTTACGTTGTATGACCGCGCAGACACGCTCTCATCCGCCATCACTCTTACATTGGGCCTTAACTTCATCTTCTTGGTGCACAGTCTTTCAGAAATTTTGCATATCTAGGCACTTGTTTGATGGTCTCCAACAAAGGAAGATTGATTTCCACTTTCTTGAAAATATCCAACATATCCTTTTCTTCCTCTTCTTTCTTCCTTTGCTAACTTTGCCTGAAAAGGTGGAGGGATAATAATCTTTGATTCTTTTTCCTTAGGCCTAGACTCACCGGTTCATCGAATTTGCTTCCTGGAATTATCCTCCACTTGCACCTTTTTAACAACTTTCTCTCGGGTAGGCTCGCACAATTCTTTACCACTCGTAAAACCACCGCATTAACATTCTCTCTTGGATTCACCACTTGGGAAGGAAGCTTCCCTTGATTGTTCTTCAATTGGTTCATATCAGCTGCCAACTGAGACATTTGAATCTCGAGATTCCTTACTCCCGCTCTCGACTCACTCTGAACCTGTTGAATTTCTTGACGAAAATCTTGACGAAGCTTCTGATTTTCCTGCTGAATAGTTTGTTGGAGGGTACTCGTCATAGTTTTCATCATATCCTCTATTGAGAAATTGGTAGGAGCTGGGGCTTGGGCCCTTTGCAAAATCTGTGGTTGGGCACCCTGTGTTCTATAGTTGTTCGGGTATGGATCATACCTTCTTTGTTGGTACTGCCCTTGATAACCACCTACAACATTAACCTGCTCAGGTTCATCCTCTTGTAACGTTGGACACATGTCGATAGGGTGTGTCAATCGTGTTGCAAATTCCACATGCCTGGACTTGTTGAACTTGCCCAGTCGCCATCTTTTCCACTATATAGGTCAATGTATCCAACCTATAATTAATGGTAGACAAGCTAGCTTCATTCACTGGCCTAGGCGTATCCTGCCTAGTGCCGTATTGTTGGGCGTTGGATGCCATATTCTCAATTAAAATGCGAGCCTGCTCAACCGTATGATTCACAAACGCTCCTCCACTTGCAAAGATCAATAATGGTTCTTTCATTGTTCAATAATCCTCAAAGAAATATCAAGCAATAGTTGTTTGGGAATCGATCTTTGAGAGGACAACCGCACATAATTGCTTAAATCTTTCCCATAATCAAAAAGTGTCTCGCCGGTACTTGTCTAATCCCACAAATGTCTTTCCTTATGTTGGCGGCTCGGGATGCCGGAAAAATCTTTCTAAAATTTTTGATCTCATGGCATTCCATGTGGTGATTGAACCCGAAGGTAATGAGTAGAACCAATCTCTAGCTCTGTCTTCTAGTGTCAATGCAAAGGTTCGTAGCTTCATTTCGTCTTCTGTCATACCTTGCATTCTTTGAGTGGTGCAAGACAACTGATGATCAGGAATGGATCACTGAAGACTTCAGATCAAAAGGTTGATTGTTCTCTGGGAAAGCAATGCATAACGGATTCTCGTCACATCGTGGCAGACCATTTCTCGCAGTTGTTCTTTCAAGCCTCGTGCAAGAGGTACTGAGCATTATTCTGAACATTATTTTGATTTTGACTCTGATTTTGCCTTGGATTTTCCGCCATTTCTTCTGATTCTGTTTCAGAAAGTGCCTCTTCTTCCGATGAACTTGCTAAATAATCAGCTCGAGCTAAATATGGGGAAGATGTTGAAGCCTGAAGTTGCCTTTTAGCTTCTTTTGTCTGCTTAGTGAGCTTTTTTGCTGTCTTTTCTATCTCTGGGTCGAATATCAGTTCACCTGTTCTTGAGGACCTTGGCATAAAATGAAACAGTCAGTGCAATAAGTTCCAAAAAGAAATAAATTCACCGTTCCCCGGCAACGGCGCCAAAATTTGGTGTGTCGTTAAACCACCAAAATTATATCCCTTCTCACTCTATAAATAGTACAGGGTAAGTCGGAGTCGATCCCACGAGGAACAGTTGATTATTTCTTTTCGGAAGGGTAATCAAACAGATAGTGTAGGATAACTTTAAAATTAAATATAAAATCACTAAGTATGCGTAAATAAATCATTGGCGAAAAATTTAGAAGCGAACGAAGCTAATAATAGAGGAAAAATCAATCTAAGAGGATTCTAGCTAAAGCAATTATTTTCTCCTTTAATCCTTACAACTGATCATTGATGCATAAATTACTCGTTGAACTAGTAATAAATTAGTTATAGCTGCCGACAATCGCCAATCAACCAGTTTATCCTAATTTCGATAAGCAGGACAATCGCCACTACTTACACTCTAACTGTGTAGCACACCTCTCAACGATCGCCAAAGGTTTGGTGAGAACAGTCGCATTAATGCTCGGACAAACCTAATTCTAGGTATTAACACACATCGGGTTAACTTCAACCTAGCTTACTTATTTCCACAACAGGGAATCCACGGGCTACGAACCGGCAGGCAATGTGTTGTTTACCACTAAAATTCAAATCTTTATGACAATCGCCTAGATTCAAATTTGGTATTCGATTAAACAATCAAACTAACAACCTGCAGGTAGCAATTAATTCAATTATTCAATCTTGATTCATTAAGACGTAAAACAAGTAATATTGCAAATTTAACGAGGATATGAACCAATTCGATCTCACAATTGAATGATCAAGGGATTAATAATACTTTAACTGGAAAAGAGAAAATTAGCTACTCATTGACATAAATAAAAGCACAAGAAATAATTCAAAATACCTGATGAATCGCGTAAAATCGGTAAGAGTGTAGATGTTGGAAGAGATAAACCCTAAAAAAATAAAACTCAAAGTCGCACAAGTTGAATGTCGACTAAGGTCTGAATCCTCCTTTTCACAAAGCTGCGCTACCTCTCTTTTTTTCTACGTTCCCAATTCCCTTTTTACCTTTTGGAATTTATTTCTAATAACTAATAATAATAATCCATAATAAAATAATCTATATATATATATATATATATATATATATATATATATATATATATATATATATTTGAAAGCATGATTTAACCTTGATTACCCGTAAAAAGTCGATCCAAACCCGCTTTTAACCCTATTTACACCCGAAGTTGAAAGAAAAAAAAAAAACTACACTAAAACAAACAAAAACGTGCTACAAAATTCTCAGTAACAATCTTACCAAAATCAAATAAAATTCCGAAATTGAGTAAAAAAAAAAAATAAAATTCCGAAATTCCAGGGATAAACCAATAAAAAGATACGCTTTACAAAATCAAATAAAATTCTGAAATTCAAAGGTATATGTCTAGCCTGTCAATCAAATCTTTTCGTTCTTCCTGACTCTCTATTCTTATGCACTTCGCCATTTTTCTCTACATTAAAATGACAGGTAACTTTTCTTCTTAAAAAAAATAAAATATATTCACGGCGACTCTGAGGATGCAGATATTTCGGATTTTGAGTTGGAGAATGATGCATTGCATTTTTTTTTCTTGATAGAAAACATGACAATTTAGGAACGGAACGGAACGAAATATATTCAATAATTATTTATCCGGTACTTCCATTTCCTGTTGGAAATATTTCTTGATTTTAAACTTTAAATTATGATAATTATTAAAATTAATTAAATAATAATATCTCTTTGTATTAATTTAATGTTTGACCTTTTTCAAATATATATCAGATAATTTATCCTATAAATTAGGTATAATGGGATAATGGTGGTTCATAATATCCCACAAAATCTTCTACCTACCGTGACCTTTAAGAGTAGTCTGCACAAATACATTGGCAGCAAAAAGGAAAGAGTAGTCTGCACAAATCGAGAAAACAGCTACACTTTAGCCAGGTAAACGTGAAAAAATATGCTTAAAAAGATAAACATTTGTGTGATATGCCTCAAAATAATAACATTTGGAAAATATGCCTGAAAAGCATTTCGTTGCGCATTCGCTACCGAATTGCTATGTAATCGCTAGGAATTGCTTTACAGGCATATTTTTCAAATGTTTTTTTTTTTAGGCATACCACACAAATATTTATCTTTTTAAGCATATTTTTTCAAGTTTCCCCTTTAGCCATTGGATTTTGGATTCACAGAGAAGTATCAAAAAGGGATTAAAATAATATATTTTATTTTCCTCCGTTAAATACATTGAGGATTGAGTGAAACAGTGGTTCGTGGCGTTTCTCGATACACACGAAAATATCAACGGGTTGTCGAAACTTGAGAGAGCTAACACACTATCAATAATTTACCAACACAGTGGGGGCGTTTACTCTCTAAAGATTGAGCAACAACATCCTTGCACCTAGGCTTATTCTAAACTTAACTCTATCTTTATTAAGTTGTTTGTTATTTTTGTTGTTGTTGCTGCATACACCTTTCCTTCCTATTTTGTGTTGTTTTTATTGTTTGACAAATTATTTTCCAACAGTCCTTCATCCTTTACGGCATCTTCATATATATATATATATATATGCATCCTTCACGGCATCTTCATATATCCATTCCACAACAATTAGCGATTCAGAAACCCGATTTTTTTTCATCCAGAGCATCTTAATTTATATAAAATTTCACTTTTTTATGTTGGACAGATAATGATATTTATATTTTTTAATCTTCTTTTTGTGTTTTTATGTGCAGATTTCGGTCGGAGATTGTTAAAATGGCCAGAGATATTGCCTAAGTCGTAAATTCTACCCGGTAATTTAGATATGTATAAATTTTTTAATCATTTTAATTGTTTAATTTGAGAATGAGAGGTAGTGATTTTAGTAGGGTTTTTCCTTTTTGTGATGGACATGTTATGATATATCATCAAAGCTTAAATGCAGTACCACTCAATACTGGATATTTCCTTTCGTGTTTTTTCCCTCATTTTCTTTTGTTATGCACTTCTCTTAATTAGTTATCAAAATTTGAGTTGTTATAAGCTATCTTCTTTTCACAGAACCGTTGGATGAATTGCATCTTGGAGGACATTATATACTCCTTTCTTTTCAAGAATATACTCCTCTTATTCAAGAATCATCTATTATGAATTTAACATTTTTGTTTCACATGAATTTAACATTTTTGTTTCACATTGTTGCTATATAGGTGTTATATCTTATGCATGGATGACAAGTTTGACAACTTTTACTAATACATGAATATGGATTTTATATTCAATATTTCTTTACGTAGAGCTCTACCCTCACTTTCCCCCTTTTTCTTTTGGTAGTTTGTCCTCCTTCCCCTAATTTTTTTGTTTTGTTTATAAGGAGATGAATCAACTGTTGCTATCTAGATCTTTGGCTTCAATATCTTATAGCTTATTTTCTTTTAGATGGAATATTGCTATCAAGAAATCACGATCTCCACATATCGCCCCCGTTGCTGAGGATATGTATTTCAAGAAAAATGATTCCGATGTTAAGAAGTTGCAAGTTAGTCTTCTATTGAAATCTCAAGTATCTCAAGCATTCTATATTCATTATTCTTCGCAAGTTGGTTTGAAGAAGCTTGCTTAATTCGGAAAGGAATATATTTGGTTTGTAAGGGTCATAATGTTCATGTTCTTCATGGTCCCCATGGTCCCCATGGTCCAAAAGATATTTATGATGTGATCACAAGGTTTCTACTATAATATATATAACAATTGTGGGCGGTCCGAACACAAGATTACAGCAAATACCGATGGACCAACAGCCATAAACTGGAAAAATTTCTGCCATTTTGTAGATATAAACTATGAAAATTAAAAAAAATCCAGAAAAAAATAAAAAAATGTTGGTAGTGGGATTTGAACTTACAACCTGTAATTATGGAGACTTAAAAGCCATTTGTTTAAACCACTAGGATATAAGGCCTTTTGTTCAAGAAAAGACACATAACATACTAATATTAACACTACTACTACAATAATAAAATTGAGGCGCTTACTATATATAGCGCATGGCCATACCATTTCGTGGGGCTGAGACCACCCGGGGCATAGGGTGGGTCCGCCCCTGTGGACCAAAGCTTTGGATGAGTATGAAGTGGAATAGTGGGCGCCTAATTGAAGAAGTCATTACAGATTTCGGGTTATTAGGATTTACTGCAATAAAAATAAAATTGTAATCCTTTCGTTTTTTTTCATCTCATCACATTTCGCTTTTAGCTTTTTTATGTATATCATTGTTTTACATTTCCAACGCAAAGATTTATTATTTTTTCTTACTTTACCAACAAAATATTTACATCTCCAATAAAAAAACACAATTCCAATACTAAACACTAATTTACCAACAAAACATTTACATCTCCAATAAAAAAATACATTTTCAATACACATATTAATTACTTTCTTAAACTGTGTGATTCTGCTCTCTGCGACATATATATATAAACGGAGGAGTATTGTATAGTTGCATAAGTCTGCATTTTGTAGGCTAAGTTAGAGAGCATAAGGTTGAGGGGTGTCGGAAGGGTGAATTTGTATCAATTTGACATAAATGTTGTGAATCAGAATGAAATCTACAATATTATATATTTTTTATTCTTTAGACGTTCATATATTCTTAGACATTTATTATTATCTTACATCCCCGTGCATCGCACGGGTAAAATGCTAGTATCCTAATAAATAAAATAATCCATCTAAAAATAAAAACCATGAAAATAAGAGAATAAATTCATTAAATCCAGCTCGTAAGTGGTGTCTTGACTTGGGTCTCGGTGGACTTTTTATGTTCTCACAGTAGCCGGGATCCCGACATCATCAGAAAGTGAAAATCGTCAAACTTTAAGCCTCGAATTCTTCACTTCATCAAAATTCGACTCTTGCGCCCAATAAATCCACTATTTCATCAATTTCCTCTTCCAAGCTCCTCGAACCTGAAAACCAACAAAAACATACCCAAAAAGGCGTATCTCTCGAGAAAACAGGCATAAACTACGCACCAAAACATCGTCAATTATTGACTTATCACTCCGCCTTTTTAATGATATTTCACTCTTTTACGAGCACTTTTGTCTTGTGGAATTACGCGTGGTGTTTGTTCGTATATGTTATTGCAGGACTTAAGTGACTCGAGGACCCAGAAGATGATGTTTTGGAATGAGAGACATGTTCGTGGCACGAAAGTTGAGTGAAAGTGGAAGAAAAGCCAAGTTTGGAGTGAAGTCAAGGCAAACTAGCGTTTGTCATACCCCAAACTGGCGTTTTCAGGAAGCCTACCTCAAACGGGCATTTGCCCATCCCAAACGGGCGCATTCTGGCGTGACACTTCATTCGAAAGTTGGGTTTTAATTTGGGCGAGCGCCCCATTAACCCCCAAAATGGTGTTTGGATGGTTCAAACCAAGTAAAAGCTCATATAAAGCAAACGAAAGTCCCAGGGTACACAGACGGGCGTTTGCCCTCAAGACATGATTCAAAGAAACGGGGCGCTCGTAGAGAAGTGCAAACGCCTTCCACGGAAGACGAAACCCTAATATCATCATATTTTTCCAGGCAAACGGGCGTTTGGAAGGACTCAAACGGGCGTTCATGTCCGACAAAGATCAAATTTTGACCTACTCTAAAAATACGCACTCATTCAAATTTCTATGCATCTTTGGCCGACTTTAGACTTCTCTTGAGAGATTTTGGTGCGATTTTAGGGTAGATTAAACATCCTTTGATCTTTTGATTCCCTAGATAACTTCCTTTGATTCTACACATCTTTTATAGCTTAGATTTAAATTACAAGATCAAAGATTCAACTTTTTGGGTGCAACTATTTCTTCATATTTTCTGGATCTGATTTTCAGCGGTTATATGGTAATGACTTTTCTTTTGTTTATTGTCCTTAGTTCAATTTCCGTTCTTTATTCCGTTATTAGCATAATTATGAGTAGCTAATTGCATGTGTAGTCGAATTTTGTGAAAGCGAGCGAAAACCCTAAGGGGATGAGATTGGGAATTGTGTAGCTAGTGCGTAATTTCATGTTTAAACGATTAATCCACATCCTAAAACTTATTTTAATATCTTTGAATTAGATTGATCACCTAGTTCGCTGTCACACACATCAAACTTATAGATGTATTTTGCGGTGAGATGTGGGATAAGGGGTTTTTAGGATCGCTTGCGTGGATTCGGCCTAGTTGTTAGTCCGTTTCAATACAAAGGTTTGTCATCGTTGTTCGAGCGACTTGCAGAGGTAATCATGTTAGGTTAATCGGTTTAAAAGGAGAATTAATTAACTTCCATAGGGTGTTGTTTAGAGTTGTTCGAGACCTTAACACCGTAATTAGGAGTTGGCACCCGTGGATGTCGTTAAACTATATTGGATAGGTAGGTCGGTTAAGCCACGTTCCTGTTAAGTCCGTCCTTAGAGGTAAAAGTAGCTCGTGGGATCATAGTTCATTATACCCTTTCATAACTGTAAGTACAACCGCTTGTTAATGTTTACTTTTGCATTAGTATAATATCTCTCCACCATTATTTTGACTCGAACTAAGTTCTACGTCGACTTTGGTACTTAGATTTTACTCCATGTGGATTCTACCTTGTGACCACTATACTACCGTTGACCCGATACTCTATCGGTTAAAGTTAGCGGTTAAGTATTTTGCTATCGCCAGATGTTTTATTAGTCTACAATTTGGACTCGAACCAAAGTCCACAGGTCGAACTCAATTGAGCTCCGCAGGTCAGACTCAAGAAGTTTGTAAACCAATCTCATTAAGTCTGCAAGTCGGACTTAGCTGCATTCATTCTGTAGGACAAACCGAGCAAAAACATGACAAAACCTTTAGTATGCCATCCAAAACTACTAGTTAATGCATGGCATACTGGATGGCAAGATACCTCACCATTAACGAAGCACTTAAATAAAGTGCAGATTAAATCAAGTATTTAAAGAAGTGCTCGGAAAAAAGTTAAGGCTGAGAACTTAACGAAATACTCCTTCTATTATCAAATTGTACATAATATAATTTCATTTGAAAACAAAAAACTACAAGTCCACAAGCCTACTGATCTAAGAACCGGGGGCTGGACTCTGATGGCTCTGAAGAAGCAAGAAACAAGGTAAGAGCAGCGGCAGCACGGCAAGAGTACTCGGACACAATGTCCACTCCCTCCGGGAAGTCCTTCAGACGGTTGTCATAAACCGCACCCATGCCCAACTTATAAAAAGCCTTCCTGGGGAGATTGTCCCTGACAAAGTCAGCAGTCTGACCATTTGCCTTATCCACCCCCATGGTGTAGCCATGGTTAGGCCGACCTTGCCTCAGGTCGGCAATCTTCTTCAAATCTCCAGTAAACTTGCCCAGCCCGGGGAAAACGTCTTGGCCAATCCAGGTTCCCTACAAGTAATAAACACTATCAAAGTACAACACTCGAGTAAGAAAAGCAAGCTGCGTATTCCGTGTAGCCTTGAAGACCGCGTCGGCTAGCTCCACATCGCCATCCTAAAGATGGGCTCTGCTTCCACAGTCGGACTCAATAAAGTCTGCATGATGACGACAATTTGAGCTCTGCATGTCGACTCAAAGCAAGCATATGTCAACTAAAAAGTACACCGAGTCTGCTTAATAGTGTGGCATCATAAGCTCGTCCGCTTGACAACGCGAGAAGTCATTCTAATCTGGCCCTGCTCGCTGAAAACTTAACGTGAGAAGTCAGTCTAATCTGGCCCTGCTCGCCGAAAAACTTAACGCGAGAAGTCAGTCTAATCTGGCCCTTTTCGTCGAAAAACATAACGCTAGAACTCAGTCTGATAAGCCCTCGAGCGAATATTTTGTACGCCCGACTCCGGCTCGCCATCCTTCAACACGAACAAAGCCAACACAACTAGGCAACAAAATTCATAAACGACGCTCTCAAGCCTCAAAGCTCTCAGCTCACCAAAGGCTCTCACTACAAATGACTCTTGACCGGCACTCTAAGACCGATATCGGTTCGGTATCTTCCCAGTTTGCCAGCTCTTCCAACAGCCTGGTGACAGCCAACTCATGGCCATATAAATAGCAACATCACACCCTTGACAAAAAAAAGGGCTCTCATTTTCAAAGAACTACGTAAATTGGGCTTGATCTCTTACAAGCTAAGGGTACGTAGGAAGCATTCTACGGCTCAACTCATAATCATAAAGCGACATTTTCTTCATCCTTGTTCTTGAGCACGATCGTGCAACCACCATCATGGGCTAAAACGCCTCGAATTCCGCAAAGTCATAGCAGAGTTCCAACGAAACTCTACAAGATTGGCATAATAAGCTACGTATCAACTCTACAAGTGTAGAGAACCGTGGTCGAGCTACAACCTTAAGCGCATCCGAGCCGACCTCAAGGTCTCACCGGATCTCTGGGGCTATGGCGACGTGGGTCGGATCAAGATCTCGCCACGTGTCGCCTCCACATCAACACAGTAATAAATAAAGATAGAGAAAAGCCCTCCCCCAAGGGCCAGAACCTCCAGTACCCGAGCTACATGAGCTCGGTCACCATCCTCCGACCTCTACAGTCGGGCGGTGCATATGGTCAAGTTTACTCGTGCCCGACCCTACAGTCGGCCTAAGTCCTTCTCGACATAACATCTTACGCGTGCATTAAATCGATAAATACGGAAAGAATCCTTAAGCATAACTACTATGATGATCGTGGCATTCAAACATACCCATAATTATCTCCTAAAATCAATGAGATCAAAATCATCATTATCTCTTCCTTAGGGAACACGAAATCCAAGCCCAACAAGGACAAAAGCCCATGACGGCTTAGGGCATAACGCCCCTCTATATAAACCATCTCTAAGGAACTACGAAGACTTGATTCCAATTCATATATTGGATACATAGGCAGCTTGGGAAACAACATCTCCAATGCTGTTAAAAAAATATTTTTATTTTTTTTGCCCCTAACAGGGTTCGAACACTGGTCTCCATGTCATATTATAGTCTATTTCTTCCCTTCACATAAGCTGTTTGACCTTAGCTAATAAGCCCGGATATCACATTCTTTAACCTGTTTGCTAAGAGCTTGGAGATTATTTTGTACATGCTCCCCACCAAGCTAATAGGCCTATAATCTTTAAGTTACCGGGAGTGGAGATTTTAGGTAACAAGGCAATAAAAGAAGAGTTACACCCTTTTCCAATCCGACCGCTCACTTCAAAATCACGAACACACCTTAACACTTACTCCCTCCGTACCTATTTATCTAAAGCAGTTGCTAAAATTCATACATAAATTTATTGAATGAATCTAGACACTTTTTAATTCAAGATTAGTTGTTATTTAAATGTCCCTAGACACTTAGACTTTTGACAACTGCTTCAGATAATTGGGTACGGAGGGAGTAAGGTTTAACAAGCTCCCAGTGGAATTTGAAGAAAGAAAAGAAGAATCCCAAACCCCAAACGGCAGATTTAACTTCGGATTCAAGAAAAGGGGCCACCAACCAGTCACTAAGCCCAGATGATAGTTTTTTAAATGTGGAGTTCACCAAAACAGGTCTATTCGTGTAACGCCCCATTCCCGGACACCGAGTCCTTATCCGGAAAAGGAACGTTCGGCACGTATAAAATAAAAATAAATTCACTTTATACGTAAGCCTCTACTACGTCGTATCAAAAATAAGCAAACGGAAGCAAAAGACTCGGGTATAAAAATTCCAACATCCAAGAATAGAAATGAAATCTAAAGAAAGAAATGTAATTTATTACATTCAAGGAAAGTACGAAATCCAAAAGAAATGTAACGGTACTACAAGTATCAAAAGACCAAAAGTCTAATACTGTCTAATGAAGGGTAACAAAATAATGAAAGTAAAGTCTTCAATGAGGCATCTTCAAACGTCATCATCGAACTCCTCCTCGTAAACATTATCTACCTGTTCGTCTTCTCATCCCCAAACACATAGAAAAACATGCATTTGAGGTAAGTACAACGTACTTAATAAGAAAGAGAAGCTATGACAACAACTATAATTTATAAAGTAAAGATAATTAAAAGTTTAGTGGATTACGTGTGACCGACTCAATCTAGGGTTCATTCCATGTCCATCAACATGAATTGACTAACCGCTTTCTACTTAACTTATCTATGTTACAACCGTACTCAAGAGCACTACTACGCTTTGATGTATATCCACCAGGAGATATCGATTGCAACATATTAGTGGATCACACCAATATCCACGGAGGCTAGAATAGGTAGGCTCCGATAGTACGCACACCTCAATGAGTCCCCGAACTTGTGGTTCTTTTGACTCTACGGGTTCTTCCACCTTCGTGAGGTAGCACACACATCGCGATATAGACTCGGTTCCTATCCAAGAGAGACATGTTGTTTAATCTTTTACTAGTCAAGTACGTATTTTATTAGGATGATTAACTAACCACCTAAGTGTTTTCAATTAATCTCCCTCACATTAACTACTCTCTTCCTAGACCACTAGACAATCGACAAGGCCCAAAGAATTACACGCATGTGATGAATGCTAACTCATCAAAGCACAAACCTATCAAGCTCTTCCGACGGATCCGAACTTCAACTCCCTTTAAGAGTACATTCGGTGTTTTAACTGAATGAATCAGAAGCTCAATTCAGGCTTGTTCAAGGTTATACAGTGCTAACATATCACGTTTAAAGGTTTAGAAACGATAAAACGTACTTATAAGGTGAACAACAACCAAACGCCCGCTTAAAGACATGGACGCCCGTCACGGAACTCTACTCGGCGCCCGTCCAAAATCGGGCGCCCGTCCACTTTCCCCAGGCGCTCGTCCACCCTAAGACATTTACAACCTGAATGTAAAATAACACCTCAGACGCCCGCCCAGAGAAACCAGACGCGCCCGCCCACCAAAAATGATTACATCTCATCAAAAATCGAACCTCGACGCGCCCGTCGACTATTTCAAACGCCCGTCCGAGATATTAGGTTCCGGACGCCCGTCACTGCTCGCTATTGCGACGCCCCGTCCGCCTGGTTTTTCCCAAACGCTAACATCGTCAAGACTCGATTTCCAATCCGTTTACGACCTATTTGGCATCGAATTAAACACGTAAAAATGTAGAAAATCGTACTCAATCAACCAGTAGCAACTATGATCCTTCGATCAACCAAAACACATCTTTTACTAATATATATCTACAAGTCTCCAAATTACAATCTAAACTTTACGAATTACAACCAAATCATAGGAAGAGTTTCTTACCTAATTGCAGCCACAAAACCGATCCAAACAAATTTGAAAGTCTGCAGGCTCTTCCCACAAAATCGATATCCACACGATGTGCTCCTCACAACGGTTCCAATCCTCTACTCGATCCAAAACGGTCAAGCTTTCCTTTAGAATTTGTGAAAACTCTTCTAACCCTTTTCTCCTCTCAAAACTTGCGACGGAGAAGAACGTGAAGATCAATTTTCTGATTTAATTAGGTTATGGGGATTATTGTGTGTTAATTTTCCTTAAATACATATTCCAAATTAATCCCTTTACCATAATCACCCTTAATTACCAAAAATCAGATTTATCCCTTTAATTATATATATATAACTCAATATATATATATATATATATTCCAATAATTACTTAACTCCCATAAAAAAAGATAATAATATTTCGTTTTGCAAAAATGACACGCCTCTGCTTTTTCCGAAAAATCGGAATATTACATTCCTCCCCTTAAAAAGGAGTTTCGTCCTCGAAACTAGAACATACCGTAGATCCACGAACTCTTGAAATTCCCTCGATCATATCACCTTCAACCTCCCAAGTTGCCTCCTCGGGTGAATGATTACTCCATCGAACCAAAACCAAAGGAATCATCCTTCTCTTAATCATCTTTTTTCTTCCGTCCAAGATCTTGATCGGTCTCTCATCATAAGCAAGATTGTCTTGTAGAATCTCCGGATCAATGGTAGTTTCAACATCATTCCTCGCCGACACTTCTTCAACATTGAAACGTGAAACACACTATGGACCCTTGACATCGATTCCGGTAACTTAAGCTTGTAAGCTAACGGTCCAATCCTTTCCAGAATCTCAAACGGGCTAACATACCTTGGACTTAGCTTTCCTTTTGTCCAAAGCGTTTCACTCCTTCATCGGCGGCTCGCAGATACACTCTATCACCGACTTCAAACTCAAGCGGTCTTCTTCTAACGCCGCCCAACTTTTCTGTGCATCACATGTGTCTTTGCGCATTCTTCTTAACCAACTGAACTCTTTCCTTAGCTTGTTCAACCATTTCCGGCCCTGTAATCTGTCTTTCCCCGACTTCATCCCAAAACAACGGCGTTCTACATTTCCTTCCATACAACGCTTCAAACGGCGGCATGCCTATACTTGCATGATAACTATTATTGTAGGCAAATTCTGCTACCGGTAGGTAGTCATCCCATGATCCACCTACTTCCAAAACACAAGCTCTTAGCATGTCCTCGAGTGTTTGGATGGTCCTCTCAGTTTGTCCATCTGTCTGAGGATGAAAGGCCGTGCTCAAATCTAACTTGGTTCCAAAGGCTTCTTGTAAACTCTTCCAAAACCGACTGACGAACCGACTATCTCGATCCGAGACTATAGAGATAGGAACTCCGTGTAACTTCACTATATTATCCAAGTATAGTGTCGCCATCTTCTTCAAAGGCATATCAACCTTATATGGTAAGAAGTGGGCGATTTGGTCAATCTATCCACAATTACCCAAATCGCATCGTGTCCTCCTCTTTGTCTTAGGTAGTCCGGTGATGAAGTCCATTGTGATCTTATCCCATTTCCATTCGGGAATATCTAAGGGCTTAAGCATTCCCCTGGTCTTCTATGCTCGCTTTCACCTTCCGACCGGATGTCACATTCTCTCTACGAACTTGGCTATCTCTACCTTCATCGAGGCCACCAAAACCTTTCCTTCAAGTCTCGATACATCTTAGTAGCACTGGATGAACTGCAAAAGCAATCCTGTGTGCTTCTTCCATAACCTCTCTGCCTTAAGTCGCCAACATTAGTACACACACAAACGATCCTGGTACCAAAGGTTCTCATTCTTGTCTAACGATAACCCATCAGAGGCTTCTCTGCAGCAACT
Source organism: Gentiana macrophylla (assembly GCA_026214975.1). NCBI lineage: Eukaryota > Viridiplantae > Streptophyta > Magnoliopsida > Gentianales > Gentianaceae > Gentiana > Gentiana macrophylla. Next base: position 121,477,471 of record CM047810.1, on the reverse strand, counting down.
CGCTTCAAATCAACCAAAGCCGGGTCGCCATCTTGCTTTTCCCGAATGTCATCCATCAACTCCGATCTTGCTAACAACGGCGCCACCAAATATCGTTCTCAATCTGATCAAACCCGCCGATTTCCACCCATCTAACTTTTCTCGCCACATCTTCGACACTCAAACGCAAATCTTGGTTTCTCGCTTAAAGCATCTCGCCACTACATTGGCTTTGCTCTGGATGGTACCGAATATCCAAATCATAGTCCTTCACGAACTCCAACCATCTCCTCTGCCTCATATTCGATTCTCTTGTGTGAAGAAATACTTTAAACTTTTGTGGTCGGTGAAGATCCTTGCCTTAACTCCATACAAGTAGTGCCTCCAAGTCTTTAATGCAAACACTACTGCTGCTAACTCTAAGTCATGTGTCGGGTAGTTCTTCTTATGCACCTTCAGTTGTCTAAATGCATAAGCAATCACTTTTCCTCCTCGCATCAACACACAACCTAAACCCTGTCCCGAAGCATCTGTGTGTACATCGTAGTTATCAAAAATCTCCGAATCGCCAAAATCTGGGCAGTAGTCAACCTATCCTTCAAGGTATGAAAAGCTGCATCACACTCGCTAGTCCATTCGAACTTCACATTCTTCTGTGTAAGTTTAGTGAGTGGAGTAGCTATTTTCGAAAAGTCCTGTACGAACTTCCTATAGTAGCCAGCCAAACCAAGAAAGCTCCTTACTTCTGAAACTGTAGTAGGTTTAGGCCAATTCTCAACTGCCTCTATCTTTGCTGGGTCAACTTGTATGCCATCTCCAGAAATGACATGTCCCAAGAAACTGACTTGCTTCAACCAAAAGTCACACTTAGAGAACTTAGCAAATAACTGGTTCTTCTTCAAGGTATCCAACACTATCCTTAAGTGTTCCTCGTGTTCCTTCTCATCCTTAGAGTATACTAGGATGTCGTCTATGAACACTATCACAAACTTATCCAAGTATGGCATGAAAACCCGCTGCATCAAGTCCATAAATGCAGATGGAGCATTAGTGAGTCCAAAAGGCATAAACAAGAACTCATAATGTCCATACCTCGTACTAAAAGCCGTCTTCGGTATATCTACTACCTTGATCTTCAACTGATGATAACCAGACCTAAGATCAATCTTAGAGAACACTTTCTTGCCTTGCAACTGATTAAAGAGATCATCAATCCTTGGCAAGGGGTACTTATTCTTGATGGTAAGGTTATTCAACGCTCTGTAGTCGATGCACATCCTCATGCTACCATCTTTCTTCTTGACAAACAACACCTGGCTCCCAAGGTGAAATCTTGGGCTGAATTATGTTCCTTTCAAGCATATCCTTAAGCTGTGCTTTCAACTCTTTTAATTCAGCCGGTGCCATTCTATAGGGTGCCTTGGCAACTGGTGCTGCTCCGGGTACCAACTTGATCTCAAACTCGATCTCCCTATCCGGCATGTTTCCCGGTAATTCTTCCGGAAATACCTCGGGGTACTCCCTCACTACAGGAGTTTCTTCTAGCTTAGGCTTTACTTGTTCCACATCCACTACGTACAACAAGTAGCCTTCACAACCCTTCTGACAAGCCTTAATTGCCTTGACTGCTGAAATTATCGAATGTCGCTTACTCGCTTGTACACATTCCCTCGATACGCCTTATCTCGATTTCCGGGTACTTTAAAGGTCACTTTCTTTTCTCTACAATCCAAGTGGACAAAATTCTCGGATAGCCAATCTATCCCAAGAATCACGTCAAAATCTGAGAAGTCTAAAACTGTAAAGTCGCTCTTGCATCGATACGATCCAACTCGAACTTCCACTTGAGGTATCATCCTAGTTACCTTTGTTACCTTCTCTAACGGGGTTGTTATCTCCAAGGTGTTTCTTAAAGGTTCCGAGGGTAAACTCAACTTCTTAGCTACCTTGGTCGACACAAAAGTGTTAGACGCTCCCGTATCGAACAAAGCTCTGACCACTAGATTATCTAACATTATCATACCTAGGATGCATATTCACTCATTTAAATAAAATTACAAAGATGAATAAACGTGCTATAAAAATATCTCAATAAAATAACATAACGACAAGGTACACGAGATAACGCCATCTTCTCGGTTCCGCTTCTCTAGCATCCATTTGCAAAAACTCGGATCGGTCGGCTTGGGCCGCTTCTCCCATTTCCTCTACTCGAACTCCCTTTATTCCCTTATTGGGACATTCTCTAGAAAAGTGCCCGGTTCTCCGCAAAAGTAGCAACCACCGAACTAGCTCACACTCTCTGAATGATTCCGGTTGCACTTGGAACACAAAGGTGCACTGCTTTGGGCCTTAGCTACCGGAGGAGCCGTTGTCTTTTAGTGTTCGCTGCGGCGCCCTCGATAATTACCACGACTAGTCCCGAAATTCCTCTTGTTTCCAATCACGATCGTAGCCTTCTTCCTGAAGGTCTCAACCTCCAAGGCTTTGTTGTGTAACTCTGCCATATTCCTTGCGGTAAAACCCAACATACCAGACTGTATCTCATGAGCTAGCCCTTCCTTATAGAGGGCCATCTTTCTCTCTTCCACTTTCATAAGCTCGGGATAGAACCGTCCCAACTCATTAAACTTATTAGTATACTGAGATACCGTCAGATGAATACCCTGCTTAAGTTTCAAAACCTGGCTTGCCTTATCTCGCTGTGCATCACATCGGGAAGTACTCGTTGTAAAACATTGCCTTGAAAGCTTCCCGGTCTGTTACTTTACCGTTACCTCTCTGTTGTATGGCATCTATCCAAGCCTCTGATGCGCCCAAAAGAAAACTAACTGCCAGCTGTGCCATCTCGGTCTCAGGCACATGAATGTTCCTACATGCCTTCTCGAAGCTCCTTATCCATTCCTCAGCCTTTGAATGTTCAACGTTTCCATAGAAATTCTCAACCCGATTCCTTCTCAATCTTGTATACCAATCCACAGCCGGTGCTTGCTCAAATGCTGGTCTAACCGGTGGGTAGCCGAGAGGTACTTGTCGCGATCATCATTGCTGTCGAGGGTAGGCTGGATGCGCTTGCGGCTCAGGCTGGAAAGGGTAGTATCCTTGGTGATAATTCTGGTGGTGCTGTGGAATCGGCTGAGCTTGCTGTAAACCAAAAGGTGGATAACCCAAACCTTGCTGATGGTCGAACCGCGGTGAAAGTGGCACAGTAGGTCGAGGGGTATGACCTGCAGGAGGTGGGTAGAAAGACTGATGCTGCTGGTGAAACACTAGCGGCGAGGGGTGGCTCACTGGCGGAGGGTAAACACTAACTGGTGGAGGATAAACACTGACTGGTGGAGGGTAAAAGGTTTGCTGGTGTGGAGGGTAGCTTACCGGTGGTACAAAACCCGTTGGAACATCACTCACTAAGGAAAACTGAACTGAACTCCCCACGTGCCATCGTGGAGGTTGCTCCTGATGTGGCCTCGGTGACAAACCATGCTGAGACCTAGGTGTGGGTGTCGCGGTACGAGGTGGTGGTGATAAGCTCCGCTGGGGTGGTGGAATCTGCCTCACAACACCGCCTCATTCGACCGGTGTTGGACTTTCCCGCCGAACTCTGGAAGTCTCTACGCCCGCTCCAGTTCTCGTGAACACCATCCTGATGATCAAAGAAAACCAGAACGTTACTAAAAGATCAAGAGGAAACTTATCTTATAAGAAGGGAAGCCTAAAAGACGCTTCTCTCTGATACCAACTGTAACGCCCCATTCCCGGACACCGAGTCCTTATCCGGAAAAGGAACGTTCGGCACGTATAAAATAAAAATAAATTCACTTTATACGTAAGTCTCTACTATGTCGTATCAAAAATAAGCAAACGGAAGCAAAAGACTCGGGTATAAAAAAATTCCAACATCCAAGAATAGAAATGAAATCTAAAGAAAGAAATGTAATTTATTACATTCAAGGAAAGTACGAAATCCAAAAGAAATGTAACGGTACTACAAGTCTCAAAAGACCAAAAGTCTAATACTGTCTAATGAAGGGTAACAAAATAATGAAAGTAAAGTCTTCAATGAGGCATCTTCAAACGTCATCATCGAACTCCTCCTCGTAAACATTATCTACCTGTTCGTCTTCTCATCCCCAAACACATAGAAAAACATGCATTTGAGGTAAGTACAACGTACTTAATAAGAAAGAGAAGCTATGACAACAACTATAATTTATAAAGTAAAGATAATTAAAAGTTTAGTGGATTACGTGTGACCGACTCAATCTAGGGTTCATTCCATGTCCATCAACATGAATTGACTAACCGTTTCTACTTAACTTATCTATGTTACAACCGTACTCAAAGCACTACGCCGATGTATATCCACCAGGAGATATCGATTGCAACATATTAGTGGATCACACCAATATCCACGGAGGCTAGAATAGGTAGGCTCCGATAGTACGCACACCTCAGCGGAGTCCCCCGAACTTGTGGTTCTTTTGACCTACGGGTTCTTCCACCTTCAGAGGTAGCACACACATCGCGATATAGACTGGTGCCTATCCAAGAGAGACATGTTGTTTAATCTTTTACTAGTCAAGTACGTATTTTATTAGGATGATTAACTAACCACCTAAGTGTTTTCAATTAATCTCCCTCACATTAACTACTCTCTTCCTAGACCACTAGACACTGACAAGGCCTAGCAATTACACAGACAGTGATGAATGCTAACTCATCAAAGCACAAACCTATCATGCTCTTCCGACGGATCCGAACTTCAACTCCTTTTAAGAGTACATTCGGTGTTTTAACCGAACGAATCGAAGCTCAATTCCAGGCTTGTTCAAGGTTATACACAGTGCTAACATATCACGCTTAAAGGTTTAAAACGATAAAACGTACTTATAAGGTGAACAACAACCAAACGCCCGTTTAAAGACATGGACGCCGTCTGGAACTCTTTGGACGCCCGTCCAAAATCGACGCCGCCCACTTTCCCCAGACGCCGTCCACCCTAAGACAACTACAACCTGAATGTAAAAATAACACCTCAGACGCCCGTCCAGAGAAACCAGACGCCCGTCCACCAAAAATAGTTACATCCTGTATCAAAAATCGAACCTCAGACGCCCGTCTGACTATTTCAAACGACCGTCCGAGATACTAGGGTTCCGGACGCCCGTCTGCCTATTGCAGACGCTCGTCCGCCTGGGTTTTTCCCAAAACGCTAACATCGTCAAGACTCGATTTCCAATCCGTTTCTGACCTATTTGGCATCGAATTAAACACAGAAAAATGTAGAAAACTGTACCTAATCAACCGTAGCAACTATGATCCTTCGATCAACCAAAAACACATCTTTTACTAATATCTACAAGTCTCCAAATTACAATCTAAATTTTACGAATTACAACCGAAATCATAGGAAGAGTTTCTTACCTAATTGCGACCACAAAACCGATCCAAATAAACCTTGAAAGTCCTGCAGCTCTTCCCACAAAATCGATATCCACACGATGTGCTCCTCACAACGGTTCCAATCCTCTACTCGATCCAAAACGGTCAAGCTTTCCTTTAGAATTTGTGAAAACTCTTCTAACCCTTTTCTCCTCTCAAAACTTGCATACGGAGAAAACGTGAAGATCGAATTTTCTCGATTTAATTAGGTTATGGGGATTATTGTGTGTTAATTTTCCTTAAATACATATTCCAAATTAATCCCTTTTACCATAATCACCCTTAATTACCAAAAATCAGATTTATCCCTTTAATTATATATATATAACTCGAAAATATATATATATATTCCAATAATTACTTAACTCCCATAAAAGAAAAGAGATAATAATATTTCGTTTTCGCAAAATGACACGTCTGCCATTTCCCGAAAATCGGAATATTACAATTCGAGCAAGGTTCCTTAAAGACACCGGACATAAAACCAACAGCTTCCTTTTTGATGATATTAGGATCCTCACACCAAGAACCATTAATAGTCAACCGAGCAAGATTACATGAACCTCTACGGCATTTCAAAAGCGTGCGAAAAAACTTAGTATTGTCATCACCTTCTTTAACCCACTTGTAACGAGACTTTTGTTTAAGCATTTTCTCAAGGCACCTGTCGTTTTTGTAGAGGTCATCTACAGCTTTGATTCTCAACCCAATCTCTTCATCATCCAAGTCTATATTTTCAGCCAGAAGGTCAAACTTGGCAACATCAGTCCTAGCTTGCTCCAAGTCAGATTTGAGTTTTCCTTAGACATCTTTACTCCACAATTTAAGGGCCGACTTGACATATTTCAGTTTAGATTTCAGCACGAACCATGGATTCCCACTAACCTGACAATCGTTCCAAGCCCTTGCAAACAACAGACCCATACAAATCATGTTGAATACATGCATCAAAAAACTTAAACGGAGACGGCCCAAAGTCAATTTTAGGTTGCTTCAGAACAAAAGGATAGTGATCAGATAAGCCCCTTTGAAGAGCAATTAAAGCAAGGTTAGGCCAACACAAAAGCAAACCAGGAGAAATGAGGACTCTATCAAGGCAACTCATTTTTGTACCGGCTTTATTGTACCAAGTAAACTTGCGTCCAACTAAATTCAAATCAACCAGCCCCGAATTGCAAATAAAATCATTTAAAAGTTCAGCATCTTTACAGCAGAAAGAAGTACCCTTTCTCTCAGAGGCGCAGGAGATACAAATTTCATGGAACTGAGCCACAGCAGCCAATCCCGAAATTCCCATCACATCACCCTCTTCCAGGCTTGCCTGGACTGAAAAAAGAACATCTCTCATATCCGACTCGGAGGCACAACTTGCAGATGATGAAGAGCTATATCGATCAAACCACCGGTAATCCGGGTCGGATCGAGCCAAATCTTCACACACCTTGACCACGCACTCCTTATTATCCACAGAAACTTGAACGTATGACAAAATAGGTTCCCAGATACTAGAAACTTTAGTGACGGAAACAAATTCCATGGATGGATCACCAGAATTTTCTCGGACCTCAATGACATGTGTAAACCATAACATCTTAACTTCACTAACCGGCCTGGAGAACTCAAATCCTTGTGCCATGGTGAGACCCACTTGAACCAAAGACCAAACCAATCCACAGAGGAACGAAGAAGGGACTCAACTTCCTCAGGGGAAGAAAACTCGAACAGTATCCTCAGACCACCAAGATATTTGAAGGACAGAACTTTGATGTTATCAGCACAAAGTAAATTAAGAGCCAAGACGGGAAAGATATCAACTAAAAGATTTCCCCACAACGGCGCCGCTTAATTAAGCTTGATCGGCCTCACTAGTTTTCCAATCTAACCGATGATGCCGGGTCGAGTGTGGTCTAGATCGGTGAGTCAATGTCGTATCCACAGAGGAGAAATCTCGATTTGAGTACCAAAGCGCCGTGACATCTAGTCTAGGTGTATCCATAACTTGAGTAGTGAATCTGATTTTCATAAAATGCTATGTGCTAAGTTGTAAACTTAAAAATAAAACAACCAAGTAAAAGCGCTATTGAAAGTGTAGACTAAAGATGATATGACAAGGAGTGGTTAGAGTGACAATCCGATTGGTTAGATGCAAATTATCAAAATCAACTTGGAAAGTGAGCTTCACAAACGAGTTCTTAACACATTCATGGTGCAAACCCTCGAATCACACCAATCAATCTCTTGCATTAGTGTACTATAGTTAACACATTAATCCTATCGATTAAGACTAAAACAAACGATTAGCTACGCATTAATTACTCCGGAATGCCGAAAACGAGTGGGAGAACACACTCAAGAAACCAATCCTAGACTATAGGTGGTTTTACTAGGTGTTCATGGTGTCTTCTCATCTAAGTTAATTTTTGCAACTGCACCTCAAATCAACGAAGTAGTTCAAGTAGGCAATAAAAAATTACCAACAAACACTAAGAGGGAACATCATGACAAGAATGAATTAAGAACTTTACGCTACAATTTTACTCAATTTCCAAGCAATTAAGACAACATCCAACCAATCTTCAAGTCACCCAACCACAATTGACTTACCTACACATGATTAATGCAATAGCCAAGCAAATTACACCAACTAAAGCCATTAATACAAGAAATAAAGCTAAAACAGAAAGTATACCTCAATTGGAGAAATACCCATGAAAGCATTCCTCTTTATTCACTCACTACACTATTTAACCATTACTTTTTCAATATAATATTTCATTAAAATTTCTCTAATCAATCATTTTTTCAACTACATAAATTTCAACTTAACATTTCAACTTTATAATCATTAGTTCACTATATTTTATTTTATTTTCTATTTCTTGAATCCATTCAACCCCAATCCAACATGAAACCAAACAAGGCCAGGGATGAGCCTTAATCTACCAACCAACTAATGTTTCTAAAAACAATGAGACGCTCCGTATCAACCGAGTTCACGGCTTAACTTGAAGAACCTTACCAAGGAACATGCTGTGAAAAACTCGACTAGTTCGGCAATTGGAAATCCTAAAACTCTAGTTCGCACAATCATTCGCAAAATACATTTATAAAATTCGTGTGTATGATCAATTAATGGTTAGCTACTCCACTAAAAGCATTAGGTACAAGTTTTAGAACAATCAAACATTCAAAAGATTCAACTTTTAGCCCTACTCATCCCTATATCATCGTTTAGGCGTTAATTTCGTAGTTCCATCACATTATTTAGCTATTAGAAATTTCGCTACTCAAAATAAAATCAAGAACACAAAATTAGAGAAATCGATAATAGACATGATAAAAATGATAAAAAAAAAATTACCGATAAAAACTGTAGTAATCTCCACTCGAATCGTTATTTCGTTGTGTATATCGCAAAATAATTCAAGACAAGTTGTTGTTGTTCTTGCAGAAATTGAACGGGAAAAATAATAGGTCTAAACCTAAAGAAAATTAAAAACTGTTGTAGGAGAAGAAAAATAAAATTGTAGTGTGAAACTGTGTTGAAATTCGATATAGGTGGCTTTTTAAATAAAACCACACCCGGCTGAGAAGAATTATGGTGAGGAAATGATTTTAGAGATATACAAGTGGAGGTGTGTAATTAATATTCACACACTCTCTCACACTCACATATAGTAGAGGTGTGTAGGTGTGACATGGATTAATCACACCCCTTCACTTAATATAACTCTAAAATCACTCTACTACCGTAACTCTTCTACGACCGACCTCGGTAATCAATTTCCTTAAAATTCAGAAAAATCAAATAAGAGGCGTCCCTCCCCTCTTCTGCTTTTTTTTTTTCTCGTCCGCCTCATTAATTTGTTCGCCCCTTTTGACCAATATTGTGCAGCTTTATTTTTATTTTTATTGTAAATGAGGCATGCGACTCACAAGTTGGGAAGTTATTATTTGTATGGACCACACAGTTTGAATTATGTTTAAAAATACAATTTACCACATTAGTGCACGTACTCCGCATATGACATACAAGTATTTCCCTCAAAATGTGGTGGCCTACGCCTCTAATGCCGAGGATTAAGAAATTGCACCATTGAGGAATGTGCAAGCTGCATTCTATCAGGCCTGAGCCTGATTTTTATTAAAAGATAAATTATAATTTTTATCTTGAACTCTAATTTCAACTCTCGAGTTCTCTGTTAGTCGATTCTCGTCACGTTGCGCTCCTTGTCACGCCCTCTATCACGCCATGTCTGTAACAAAATAATCCACATACCCAAGTGTGACTAATGGCAATAAAACACATACATGCAATTCATCCCAAAATAAAGAAATTTCTAGTCGTAATCGTCTTTCGTTTCGTGATTCGAGCTATGGTGAAAATTGCCTATATAAACCACTAAACTACCCAAAACCATATCGAATAGGCCATAAATAGGGGGTACAATACACACAAAATTATAACAAAGTTGCCCTCGTTTCCGGCTTCGTACGACTAGTCAGATTTTCTTTATTGCTTGCTTGTCGTGAATCGCTCGTTCCCACCTTCCTTATAGAGAGGGAGGGATGTCGCTGCTTCTCTTTTGATCGTTGTTCTGTATGAATGGGTTTGGTTTTAATTTCCAACGGTTGTCAGTCAACTTCGTGGTCACGCAGTCGCTTGCCTGTCACTTTGACTCTCATCCGGTCTCTTTGTTGACGTTTGTCCATTAGCTAGTCTCTTTCTTGCTTGCCCGTCGGTTACTCTGTCAGTATGCATGCCAATTTTAATTCTTCTTTGAATCATATATAGAATGTCCTTATTTTAGTAAAATCTTGTTCTATAAAGTATTTAAAATTGGGTTCTCATGAAATACAAAACAATTCACCAAATCAACATCAATCAATTGTTTAATTGTTTGATCTATGTTGTGGCATGTTTTAACTCTTCCTTGAATCATAAATAGAATGTCCTTATTTCAATAAAAATTATTCTCTATAAGGTATCAAAATTGGGTTCTCATGAAATACAAAACAATAACTCAACATCAATCAATTGTTTAATTGTTTGATCTATGTTGTGGCATATTTTAATTCTTCCTTCAATCATATATAGAATGTCCTTATTTCAATAAAAAATTATTCTATAAGGTATTCAAAATTGGGTTCTCATGAAATACAAAACAATCCACCAAATCAACATCAATCAATTGTTTAATTGTTTGATCGATGTTGTGGCATATTTTAATTCTTCTTTGAATCATATATAGAATGTCCTTATTTCAATAAAAATTATTCTATAAGGTATTCAAAATTGGGTTCTCATGAAATGCAAAACAATCCACCAAATCAACATCAATCAATTGTTTAATTGTTTGATCTATGTTGTGGCACACTTGTTGGTTTGGGGGGCTCCCCCTTTGGGTTGGTCGAGTGTACGTAATGTAGACACTCCCTTTGCTGACGATCGTTGTGTGATTGACCTCATTTTTCGAGACCATGATGATCAAAATTTCCATGCGTTTTTGGAATATACATTGATGGGCTTTTCATTGTTAAAGACCCAGAGATGGTGGCTTTTATGACACGCGGTGCAGTTGGGGTTTTGGGTTGTGATGGAGTCAGATGCCCTCTTATGCATACAACGTCAGCGCGTAATCTGAAGGTTGATTTATCTACTTTGGGTTGTATTGGTCGTGATTGTCTTTTACTAGCTAGTTCTTTTTCGTTTGTTAAGAAAATTGAGAATGTACTTAGCTCGTTTCTTCTTCTCAAGCTAGTTTTATGTTAGATTACGGTTCGAGCTTAGGGTAGTCAACCCCCCGGCTGCAGAGGTTTCAGCGTATAATATGCCCAAATAGTTGTGGGTCCACCGCTGATCCAGCGTAGGCAGGCATACGCAATACATATCTAAGTGACATCATACTTTAATAGATATGATTCATTACTGTTTTATAAACCACAAGACCAAAGCATGTCAGTTTAATGGTATTATCAATGCCCGGTGTCCTTTGTAGTAATTTACTCGGTAGGATGTAGTTTAATCTCTCAGAGTTGAAGTTATTTTCTTCTAGTTTATTATCTCCTGTTTGGTGTATAAAAAAAAAAGGGGATTGAGGCAAAAGGACAGAAAAGATTACAAAATAATAAATAATAAATAGGACACACTCTTTTTTTTTAGTTGCAAAAAAGACAAACAATTTCAGACGGGCAAAATTACCCTTTTTTTAAAGACGCGCGCATATTTTCCTACCGCTTCAGCTTCAGGTCAGGTTTTGTTTTTGTTTTTTTTTTTCAAACATCCGTAACTTTTGTTTTATAACTCCGATCATTGAAATTTTTTCACCAAAATTCATTTTTTTTTTGCTCTTTAATTTGAACCCAAATACGATACCCTTCCGACATAATTTTTGAAAGCCGAAAAAATATTTGCATTAACCAGAGCGTTTTTCTTATAAATGACCGTAACTTTTGATTTAGAACACCGATCATCAAAATTGTTTCACCAAAGTTCATATTTTTTTATCTTCATTTTGAGACCTCATTTGATACCTTTTCAACGTAGTATTTGAAATCCGAATTTAATCGCAGCATTTACACTAACAAAGTATCAGTAAACAATATCAGTATCAGTAAACATCATCAGGCTCATTTAAGGCTTAATTCAAGTGACTACTTCAAGGCACACATATCTGGCTCATTTAAGGCTTAATCCAACCCAATGCGCCCATGGAAGCTTCCTCCTAACTACTATTGCAAAAATTGGAACATTCTTAATCTTTGAATTGAAAGGCTTAATATCCATCTCAACCGATCTACGGAGTCTCACCTGAGGATTCCTTTGAAGTTGTTCATGGCCTTCTCATAATGGTGAATTTTTCTTTGTGACCACTAACATAGTTCACGATAAAAATATGTTATCGATCATCGATAGGTGATCTTGATATTTTTATCGGTATGTTTCTTTATCGACAATCGACATCTTGATAAATATCGATTACACGATATCAAGCTCATTTACGGCTCAATACCAAGGACAAAGCCAACTCAATGAAACTACTCTATCAATCTGTTTAGAATACATGATACCACCATAAGCTCAGGCCCCAACCACTTAGAATTTGAAAATATCACAAGAGAATAAAGCATTGCACCATACCAATCACATTGAGTACAAAACATATATCACTAAGGACAACTGCTTTTATAGCGCGATTTAGCTATAATACTATAAAATAAACATGAAGGGTGCTCAAATTCTTCTATTTTATGCAGAAGCATATTTCAACATCTTTGCTAAAATACAGAGCAAAACTCACACAAAAATTCGGTTCTTAAACTAATAATCAAAGGATAAAAGAGAAAATGTGAAACTTGATCATTGAAACATATGTGGTTAGTGAACAGGTTGTTCAACCACTTTCCTGGTTTCTATTATTTTCAACAGATTGATCAATCATCATCATAACATAGAACAAATTCATCATCTCATTCTTTACGGAAGAAGTTTCAGGGAACGATGACGTAACATATTCCCTCACCTCACTGGCTATTACATTCCTCATCATATCCCAAAATCCCGCCGGCAAACTCTCCTCCGGCTGCCTCTCCTCATCCGCCTCATGATTCTCATATCTCATCCCCGGCGGCGCTAAAGAAAGCATCTTCATTGGATCCTCCTCATCGTAATCATGAATCCCGCATCCGGATGTTTCATTTCTCTGCATTTTCCATCGATTCCAAGATTTGCCTTTACGATTGAGCTTAAATCCACCCAACAAAAACAATTTGTAAAGACTCAAAGCTGCTGGGTAAACTAACTCTCTAACCGGCGAGTGTGCCGGGTCGATTGCTAGAATAACTACTGAGTAGTGAGGTCGAACCCAAAGGAATCGTGTTTGCAAGTACCAAAGTGAGCGTAATGCTTAGTCTAGATGATCAAGGTTTTTAAGGTTTTGTTACTACAACTACACTAAGTGATTCTAACTAACGAGTCTAAAGATAAAAAGAAAGAAAGAAGATTAAACGACTAAGTTTTAAAGTTAGTTAAAAAGACATAGCCGAACCATGATCAAAATAGCTAGTTTCACCCCAAGGAGTGACAAAACCGGGAGTGTGCAATAACAACAACCTCTTACATTCAATTCCACGGTGCACGCTCTCCTAATCCCGGTGCTAAGGTGCGAACGACTCTTCCCAACACCTTATGCCAAGTCAACTAACCTTCCCTAAGATAGATTCATTCACGCAAACAATCATGCACGAGCCGTTCAAGCGTTAAAAATGAGTAACCTCGCCTTTACAATGCGATCCTAGAACCCTTTCCCACACCCCATCTCGAACAACTCTCAAGAGTGATGTGTGTGATTTTGACCTAGGTGATCAATCTAGCCCAAATCCGTTATAACAAGTTCTAAGGCGTGAAATATGCAAGATACAACATTAAAAGCACTACCCACTCCCGGTTTCATCACCCAAGGGTAATTTCACTAAATTTCACATGATTCGACTATGAAAAGGGATTAGCTACTCATTATACTAATCAAAACATACATAAAGCGATAAAATAAAAGCCATAACGTAAAAAAGAAGAGAAATATACCATAAAATTGCAGAAATTGAGTTGAGATCCAAAAGTACAAAATAAAGTAATTAAAGGTGGTCTCTTAGTGTTTGGAATGAAAATCTAAGCTAAGAAATGGAAAGATTAAGCTAAGATGTTGTTGATTTACACTAAGAGAGAGTATTCTAAGCTATTACAAAATTCGAGCAAAAGATGGGTAGAGTTTTGCTAAGAAAAGCTTGATATCTAAGAAAATGTCTAAGGGGGGTATTTATAGGTGAAGGGAAAATCTGCTGCAAAAACGGTCCAAACGCGCGTTTGGAGGGCTGGAACGTGCGTTTGAAATCTTCAAACGCGCATTTCGCATAGTTGAAACGCGCGTTTCGCAAAAATTCTGGGCAGGGACTTGACTGTTCTTCATCTGGAACGCGCGTTTAGGAAGGTTCAAACGCGCGTTTAGGATCTTGGAAAACACGTTTGGCCTGGTTCTCAAACGCGCGTTTGGAGGGCTTGAACTCTGTATAGACTCTGGACTTCTGGAACGCACGTTTGAGGATTCAAACGCGCGTTTGATGTATGGAACGTGTGTTTGGATGGTTTAGACGCGCGTTTGAACCCCTGTTTCCCCCAGTCTTCACTTTTCTTCCCTTTTTGGCCCTCGACTTGCCTCGATCATGCTTTTTCACCACAAATCATCACCTTCCGGGTCCTCAAGACACTAATACCCTTCAATATCATAAACAACCACAACATCCAAACAATTCCGGAGGGTAAAAGTGTTCGGGAATGGGATTAATATCAACAAAAAATGGGGTATGAATTCATCAAAGTGACGTATTCGTTCCCCGTGCCATAAGCTCACGATATCACCCGAAAATGGTCTAATTTACCTAAAATTGTCTTTGAAAGTGTGGTAAACGGGGTAATTAATGCACCGGAGTCACGTAAAGTTGACTCCATCATCAACCACCCCACACTTAGCCTTTGCTCGCCTCGAGTAAACTAGGTGTTTTAAAACGAATCAAGGGATTCAACATTGTGACGTAGGTGCTACTATCCACACCCTTGGGGTGACCACGAAGTAAGACACACGAACATACACACACCGGTACAACATTATCAAAAGAATAGAGTGTGTGTGGTGCCGAGCTACATCCAAATGTTCAAAGTGATTATCGGGGCTTGAATCCTGACCAAAAGCCTACCAACCGTCTCATACCAACCACCCTCTCCACTAATCAAGGTCACTAAGTTTGGACACAATCGGGTAGGACTTGAAGGGTTATAACGTTAGTCTAGGGTAATTCGGTTAATCGAAAGGATATTTTGGGAACTGGAGAAAGGAAGTGCAGTGAACCTAATCAACAAGTGTACCACTTTATCTCTACCATACAAACCACCCAAACTCCTTTTTGATTAGTATAAAACTTTGGGAACCATAGGGCACTAACATACCCGAACTCATTGCCTAATTCAACTATATTTCAAGTTTCATGAGGCGAGATCGAATACATTAGCACCTATCTCACTATCCCAACCCTTAACATCTTAAACATAACTTTTGAGCTCATCTCTTTGATTCCAACCCTTTTATTTATATACACCAAACTTTTATTCTTTGAGAACTTTCTAATTTAATTTGAACTTTGATTGATTGAGTTCTCTCTTTTTCTCTTTTTTTTTTTTAAAAAAAGAAGAAATTTCATAGGTTTTTCTTTTCTTTTTGGGGCCAAACCCAAACACTAGGCCCAAACGAGCTCCTCTTCTCCTTATAGCTCCAGACAAGAAAACACCAACCCATCAAAACATCATTTTCCCCCACCCCACACTTGCCTTGGCAAGTGTGGCTTAACAAAAGACTAAGTCCACTCGTAGGGTGTAAATGAAGGGAATGTGACCATAAGTAAGGCTCAAGGTAGGTTTCTGACTACGTAACAAAACGGCTATAAGATGAATGGTGGTCAGACCATTCTGTCAAGGCTGAGAGGGGCTACGAAGGTTTAATGTTCGGGATAAGGCTTATTTGGCTCTGGTTGGTCAAAGAGACGCTAGGACCGTCATCCCGTATCCTACTTAGGTAAACCTTTCTATTTCGTCTCGAGACTAGTGGTATGAGAGGTGGTAGCAGTCAAATTGTGCACAAAGTGTAGCTTACGTGAGATTAATAAACTCTATTCTCAAGATAATATCAAACCGGAAGTGCATCGTTCGGGGCCCACTAAGGTGGCCACCACTCGAATATGGACATAGCACACAGACAACACGATGTCGGAAACCCTTGAAAAATTTTAAAATTACCCAAAAAATCGACTCAAGCCCGATCATAGGCTAAGTATACCACATATAATGCACATTCAACAATAAAAACAAGAAAACGGCTAAGTCCCCCACCCCACACTTAAACGAAACACTGTCCTCAGTGTGTGAGAGATAAGCGTAAAAGACTTAGCTTGTTTGACCAAAAGACCAGCGAGAAGCGCAACCGTGACTCGAACTCGTGATAACCTCGTATGAATCCATCCCGTAACCTAGAGCGAGATCAACGAAAACAAAGACAGCGCATGCACGGGTCATAATCCGCGTACTAAAAAGCGAGGCAATAGGGTAGCGCGGGTACATGAAATAACGAGTCTAAGCCCACGATGGCGAGATCAAAGCATAATGAGGGGGAAATACGGGATATACAATGGAAGGATACAATCAATCAAATAATTACAGAACATCCATGCATTAAAAATAAGCCAACAACAATATCCTCGTCATCCCACAGTATTAGTCAATGAAAAGGGAAAACATACACGGTCAAGCGAGGCCTCGGGGCTCAAAAATAAGTGTATGCGTGCATGCAAAAGTGAAGTGTGTCCAAAGTATGATGAAAGAACGCCAAAAGTAAGTGAAATGTCAAAGTATATAAAAGAGATAGACTAGTAAGTAAATACAATAAGAATCGCATGAGAAAACATGCTAGTCTGCTCCAATGTCCCTTAGACGTCAGTAGTGGGATCCGGTGTGCCTGATGTTGGTGCAACCACAGCAGCTGCACTCTCAGTCTGTGTAGGTCCTGCAACACCTGTCCTCACTGCGTCTGTCCCAGCTGCATCTGTGCCCACTAGATCATCCAAATCAATATCATCAAACCCCTCGTCCGGCTCCTCAACAAATGACTCCTCTACGACTCTCTGCAAATCTGCCTCGATCTCTGGGGTATACTGAAACGGTGCAATATCTAGATTCAATTCAGGAAGCTCAACCTGCCTCTCCTGAGCCAATACCTACTGATTCTCCACGATGTCGTTCAGTGTCACCCTCAAACTATCCATCCAGTCTCTCTGTTTATGTGCAATCAGAAGTCCCTGCCGCTCACTAAGCCATGGCCCCCCGGTAGTAGGTGTAGAAGGTGGAGGTGTAGGAATGGTGAAAGGTCCAGTAGTAGAGGGAGGAGGTGGGGGTAGAGTAGTGGTGGTAGTGGTGGTAGTGAGAGGTGGAGGTATAGGGAGTGTAGCGGAAGTAGTAGGGGCAGTGGGGCGGAGAAACGTGTGAATAGGGGCGTGGGGTGGGCCTAGGAGGTCTGGAAGTGGTGCGGGCATTGAATGGCTTAGGCATCACGGGGAGGTTCTTCTTCCTTAGGATCTGATCATCAGGATACTCTTTTACCAACGCTCCCTTGCACAAGCCATGGATGAGATAAGGGCACATAATCATCCGACGCTTAACCTTTTGATTTTCTCTAAATTCCTCAAAGATGGTTTTCCCGACGTCTACCTTCAGATTATAGTGTAGAGCATACAACAGTTGCAAATCCTTAATGTGGAAGTGCGTGATGTTGTCCTTCGGTAGTAGACGGTTCTGAGAAAAATTTGCTTTCACTTTCCAATCATCCGGCCAAGTCGTCGTCACCAACTGACTCCTCAAATTGCTACCTTTTGAAATCCACGGTAAGTCGGGGTTGATTGCCTTCCTCATCTCCTCTAATGGATCTAGGTTGTCAGTAGTATCCCAATGTGACCTTGCCGCAAACCAACCGATATAATCCTGCCCCTCGAAAGCCGGTATCCGGTAATAATCATTGATAGCTTTGACGGACCACGGGACATTAACCCCTCTAACTTTGATAAACCCGGATTCCAGTTAGCCACACTTTGAATTTGCATACCATTCCCGGACTATGGACAAATTCGGATGCCCTCGAGTTCATAAATCAGATTATTCCACCCTCTCTTCCTCAAGTCGTCAATGAAGGGTTGAGGCACAACTTTGAGGTCTAGCCCCTCTCATAACACATGTTTTTCACGATATATACTCATTATAGTTAGACAAGGCAACCGGTGAGTTAAAACGCTGCTCAAAAGGGATAATATCATCAGGGAGAGGGGCTAGAGGAGGGTTTTGCTCGGGGGCACTCTGTGGGGGGGTAGATTGTGGAGGAGGTGAAACAGGTGTTGTTACCTTCTTGGCTTGCAAATGTGCCAAGGGCACATCGCTCTCAAGGTCAGTCGCCTCCTCACTATCACTACTCGTATTCCTCCCCTCGGTATCCGGCTCAAAATCTTCGTCAGACGTCTCATCTCTCAACTGTCCCGCTGGCCTAAGAGCTCGAGGATTTCTACTCTCAACTGCACCACCAATTCGAATACCACCCGTAGGTACCCGAGGAGAAACTAAGGTTTTCTGTTTTTTGGGGGCTTGCCTAGTCATTGGTTGCTTCCCCTTACCTTTACCTCGGTTCCCTTACGTTTAGTTTCCTCATTCTATGAACACCAACCAAACAACACCAAGCGAACACCAAACAACCAAATTACAATCAAAACCGACCGGTTATCGTCCAACCGGATTTCAAACCAACCAACCATCCACAACGAAACACCCCACAAAAAGCCACACCATTCACCATCGATCAACAAAACAAACAAAACAAACAAAAGCAGGATATAATCATCAATAAACAATAAATAACGAAAGGCGTTAAACCAAAATAGGTCAAAAACTAGCCCTAACCGAAACCTAAATGTAAGAATGAAATATACCTGTCTTAAGCTTAAAAGAGATGATGAGAATGATTTGGAGCGAAAAACGAGCCTCGAAACGTCCAAATTAGCTAAATTCGACAACGGTGAAGAACCGTCAAAAGTGAAGTTCGAATCGAGGATTTGGAGGATTTATTGTTGGAATGGCTTGCTGAAATCAAAAGAAGAGGCTGAGAGGTGTTGATTGGGCTTTGAATCGCTAAAAACGGTTGAGAAATGAAGGATTTCGAGTGGAAGGGGGTGGCGGTGCCGGACGGGTAGGTTAATAAAGCGCGATTTAAAACGCCGGGTTGGCGTGCGATATTTAAAGAAGATGGTTCCAAGCGCCACGTTTGAAAGAGGTGGAACGCGCGTTTATGCAAGCTCAAACGCGCGTTTGAAGTGTGAAACGTGTGTTTGGGGAGAGGATTCAGATTCAGAGAGTTGAGGCTCCAAACGCGCGTTTGAAATGGTTCTAAACGCGCGTTTGGGAGGAAAAAGCTGTAAACGTGCGTTTGAAGGGTGTAAACGGGCGTTTGGACCAGAAACTAGGAAAACTCAAGATTTCTACCCCACACTTGAATCTAACCGCCCCGAGACCACTCGAAACATCAAACTAACTCAACAAACTCAGAAATGGTGGGTTGCCTCCCCCAAGCGCCTTTGTTTTACGTCGTTGGCTCGACAAGATGGATTATACGGTGCCAACTTTTTCAAATTTATACCGTTGGCACAAGGCGAAAAGGGTAGAAAGATTGAAGGATGGATTCCAAATTATACGAGTCAAGGTTTAAAGTCCGTGACAAGACTTACAAGATTCGTCACAAGGTACGGGATCTTCAAGATGCACTATTTCTAGTGCTTCATCGTAGGGCAACCGCTCATACCTTTTCAACCGCAAGCCATTAGTGGTAAACGTGCCAAACTTAGGATGGGTGATTTCGATAGCACCGGACGGATAGACTTTCGACACAACATAAGGACCGGACCACCTGACTTCAACTTCCCTTGGAAAGATGCAACCGAGTATTGTAGAATAAGACTTCGTCACCCTCATTGAAAACACGTGGTTTAATCAACTTATCATGGAGTAACTTAGTCTTTTCTTTATACCTCGTGGAAAGGTCATAAGCACAAAGGCGGAACTCATCTAGTTCATTTAATTGGGCCATAACGCTTCTCACCAATTAAGGTATCATCGAGGTTAAGCATTTTGATGGCCCAATAAGCCTTGTGTTCGATCTCTACGGAAGATGACAAGATTTACCATAGACTATCATGTAAGGTGACATGCCTAGGGGTGTCTTAAAGGCTGTCCTATGGGCCCACAAAGCATCATCTAACTTTAAAGACCAACTTTTGACATTCGTGTCTACCGTCCTTTCTAAGATACGCTTAATACCCCTATTCGTGACTTCAACTTGACCACTCGTTTGGGGTTGGTAAGCGGTACCTAACTTGTGTTTCACACCATACTTCTCTAAAAGTTTATCAAACGGCTTGTTGGCAAAATGACTTCCGTTATCACTGATTATAGCACGAGGCACCCCAAACCGACAAAAGATGTTCTTTCTAAGAAACCGGATAACAACATTCCTATCATTGGTGGGTGAAAGGCTTCGACCCATTTGGACACATAATCACACGCGACTAGGATGTACTTGTTACCACACGAAGAGGGATAGGGGCCCATGAAGTCAATGCCCCACACGTCAAAAATCTCACACACTATGATCGGCTTCTGAGGCATCTCACTCCTTCTAGATATACGACCGGACCTTTGACAAGCATCGCAAGATTTCACATAAGCATGTGCGTCTCGAAATAGAGTGGGCCAATATAGCCCACTTTGCAACACTTTCAAAGCGGTTCTTTGCCCCGAGAAATGGCCCCCGGCCTCTTTGTCGTGACAAAACGAAAGAGCACTCAAAATTTCACCCTCCGGGATGCACCTCCTCAAAATGCCATCCGAACACAACCTATATAAACAAGGATCTTCCCACACATACTTACCCACCTCACTAAGGAATTTACGCCTTTGGTTCGATTCAAGGTCGGGATCTACAAAACCGCACTCGTGGTAGTTAACAAAGGAGCAAACCAAGGACTACCTTCCTTACCGACTTTTAGAAAGTTTCCTTTCTTAGCCGGAAGAATGGTGTCAAGTGCATAGAGTTGCTCGTGAGGAAAAGATTCGTTTATCTCAGTTTGTGCTTTAATCAACTCCTCACTAAGCTCCATACGACTTAAGTGGTCAGCTACGACGTTCTCACAACCTTTCCTATCACGGATCTCTAGATCAAACTCTTGCAAGAGCAAGATCCACCTCAAGAGACGGGGCTTGGCATCTTGCTTGGCAAAGAGATAGCATAAGCGGCATGATCCGTGTGGACAACTACCCGAGAACCTACAAGATGAGACCGAAACTTATCGAGCGCAAAGACGATTGCTAAAAGCTCTTTTTCCAAGTGGTGGTGTAATTTTGTTGGGCCGGATTCAAGGTGTGACTTGCATAAGCAATGGGCTTGAAGATTTTGTCGATCTTTTGACCGAGGACCGCACCAACCGCGGTGTCACTCGCATCACACATGAGCTCAAATTCTTGATCCCATTTCGGGGCAATTAAGATAGGAGCGGATACAAGCAATTGCTTGAGCATCAAGAATGCTTCAACACAAGCTTGGTCGAAATCAAATGGGACGTCTTTTCCAGACGAAGAGTAAGTGGACGGGCTATTTTAGAAATCCTTAATGAACCTACGATAGAACCCCACATGGCCTAGAAAACCACTAAGAGTCTTTAGGTTGGTGGGCATAGGAAGCTTAGCTATCGCTTTCAACCTTAGCCTTGTCTACCTCTATACCCTTACTAGATATCTTATGCCCTAAGACTATCCCCTCCGTAACCATCAAGTGACACTTCTCCCAATTTAGTACCAAGTTTGTCTCCTCACATCTACTCAACACTTTCTCAAGATTATCTAGACATTCCTCAAAGGAATCACCAAATACACTAAAATCATCCATAAAGACTTCTAAAAACTTTTCTATCATATCCGCAAATATGGCAACCATGCACCGTTGGAATGTCGCGGGTGCATTACACAACCCAAAAGCATCCTACGGAAGGCAAAGGTACCATAGGGGCAAGTATAAGTAGTCTTTTCTTGGTCCTCTAAAGCCACATGTATTTGGTAATACCCACTAAACCCATCAAGAAAACAATAAAAAGCATGGCCACTCAATCTTTCCAACATTTGATCAATAAAAGGGAGGGGAAATGATCTTTCTGGGTTTGGTCATTTAGCTTACGATAATCAATGCAAATTCTATGACCACTTACCAAACGCGCTTAGGCACCTCCTCTCCTTTGTCATTGATCTCCACGGTCATACCTCCCTTCTTCGGCACCACTTGGGTGGGACTCACCCACTTGCTATCCGAGATGGCGTAGATAATCCCTAGCTTCAACATCGTGGCCACATCCTTCTTCACAACCTCTTGGAGGTGTGGATTGAGCCGTCTTTGGGGTTGCCTTACCAGCTTTGCTCCATCTTCCAAAATAATCTTGTGTTGACAAATGGTGGGACTGATACCCTTAAGATCGCACATCTTCCACCCAAAAGCACGCTTATGCTTCTTAAGCATCTTCACTAACTCATCTTCCTGCAAAGCCGTTAGTGTAGAAGAAATAATCAAAGGAAGTAAATCATCATTTTCAAGAAAAACATACTTCAAATGAGGTGGGAGCGGCTTCATTTTCAAGTCTTTTGGTGGGTCCTCAATTGATGGCTTCTCCAACTCTCCTTCAAGCCCGAGATCAATCTTCTCAGTCCACCTTTCACCCACGAAAGCCGTCTCTTCGAGCTCTTTTGCTTCCTCTTCCAACTCCTCTTCTTTATCATGTTCCGTACTCACTCCTTCCATGCATTCCTCGGATTTATCTTTATATTCCTGCATGTCAACATGTTCCGAAACGCAAGGATATATAGCATCAATAGAAAAACAGTCCTCGGTGCTCTCCTTAGGATGTTTCATGGCTTTATAGACATTGACCGCGACTTTTTCATCTCCAACTCTCAATATTATCTCACCGCTCGCAACATCTATCAAAGTCCTCCCGGTATTTAAAAAGGGATGTCCTAACAACAAAGGTGTTTTGGAGTCCATCTCCATGTCTAGTACCACGAAATCTACCGGGAAGGCAAACTTATCCACTTTCACTATGACATCCTCTATCACCCCATAGTCTCCTTATAGACCTATCCGCCATTTGAAGGGTCATCCCGTTGGCTCCAACTCTCCTAGGTTAAGACTCTCATATATAGCACGGGGCATGAGGCTTACACTAGCCCCTAAATCACATAAGACACTAGGAAAATGAGTCGTACCAATAGTAACCGTTATAGTAAAACTACCCTTGTCCCTAACTTTCGGGGGAATCCTAGACTTTCCATAAAAATAGCGGAACACTCTTCATTTAAACACACAACTTCTTGCATTTTACCCTTTTTAGTTAGCAACTCTTTTAAAAACTTACAATAAGAGGGCATGTTTGCAAGTGCTTCAAGAAAAGGAATGTTCAAGTCAATTTTTCGCAAAATCTCAATAAATCGGGTTTGTGCCTTATTCAAGCAACTTTGTCTATGATTCTTAGGGGGATATGGGAGAGTACTCAAATCAAAATCTTTAGAAGGAGGAGGGATTATACCTTTCTTACCTTTGGTGCGTGGGGAAGACGGCTCTTTCATTGGCTCTTTCCCTTCTCTCCTAGTTGGTTCCTCCTCTTTCACATCGATGACCACATAATCTCCCCTAGCTTGAGCTTCTTTCTTTTCCAATTCCTTCTTCTTGACATATTCTTCATGATCTTCATCATCTTCAATCTCATCTATGTCACCGTCCATGGCTCCCGCTTCCGTCTCAATAGGAGCCTTTCTGGCCTTGTCTTCCCATAGGACTTTCTTTTCTCCGTTCGTCCTCAAAACTTTTCCACTTCGAGTTAAGATGGCGTTTACACTTTTTGGGTTCTTTTCAGTGTTACTCGGTAAACCGCCTTTAAACTGAACATGTTCCACGACTTGACCAAATTGAGTCTCAAGATTTTTGATGGCGGAACCATGCTTGTAGTTCATCTCAACCATGTCCTTCTTTATCTCAGCAAAGTTTTTGTTCATTTGTTCCAAGATGACATCGGTTGAACTCTTTTGAGGTATAGGAGCCAAAGGAGGAGGGTTTTGATAATTGTTGGAACCTTGTTGATTATACCCTCCTTGTTGTTGCCTTTGGTGTGGAGGTTGATAGACTTGCCCTTGTGAAGATTGGCTTTGATTTTGGCCTTGTCTATACCCTTGGTTTTGGCCTTGGTTTTGGTTCCGGTTCCAACCTTGATTGTGTTAGGAAATCTACGCGGGAACGCAGCGGAATTCAAAAATTTATTTCCTATCGACCCAAGATCGACTTCGTTTAAGCAATAAACAAACAAGTAGTAGACGGTGGTTACCTTGGTTGATCTATAAGATCGACGCTTTGACCGTCTAAGGAGAGTAGTTCTGCATAGAGCCGCCCAAGTGTTCGGCCTCTACCGCTAGTCCACACGAACACCCCGCCGGAATCCCATCATGGATTGCTATTGGAAAACTCCGGTTGCTAGACCGGCCTTTTTCCTCTCTCTCCAACTCTCTATAGGATGCTCTCTATTTTACACAAGAACTATTAGCTCTTGGAATTATGATATACAAAAGAGCTTGACACCCACCTCTTATTTATAGTGTAGGTGGCGCCATCTATCAGAGTGGAGGAGAAGAAAACCTTTTCCCAATAAAATAAGGAAAATATATTTGATTGATTTATCTCATTTATTACAATATCTCATATTAAATAAATCTAGGATATTGTCAATATCTTATATTGAATATTCCCAAGATATTGTCAATATCTAATATTGACCATCTTTATTTTATTACCATAAATCAATTTACACATGTGCATATATCACATATATATAACACATATAAATCTATTAATACCCAAATAGTCAAACATGTCAACTTGATCAATTGGCTTTTACGTGTGTCAATTACACACAAAAAACTTAGGCGCCAATTATATATTGGATATATATATATATATATATATATATATTAATATCTTATATTAATATTTGGTAATACTATTAATTAAATTGCACAATCCAAGTGTATCTTATACACTTCAATGTGGCGCCCCATATAGCCAAATATTGGCTTCCGGAATATTCTTTAATTAATATAATATTATTAATATCTTGTATTTATTTTATTCATAATAAATAAATACCACCATATTAATTTACCACTATAACCTTTATAGTCTCGAGATAAACTTTCCTTATCTGGTTATCATCTATAACCACATTTTAATCCGGCTAGATGTTCATATGTGTGTGACCCGATAGGCTTCCGAATATGTTGGCCGTAGACACAAAGTGCAAATTACGAAAATGCCCTTCATGCCTAACGATCACGGGATAGCGTCTAGCAACACACCGTGACCCCCAATCATCGGAAGAGTCAAATGCAATGACTACTACCTTTCATGTGAAACAGTTACCGTGTAACTTACAATCCTATCGCTGTAATAATATCCATACGGTCGTTAGTCGAGTGTCAAAACATCAACGACCGTATCTTATAATCTGGATATCAAGCTCTCTCGAAGTAACACATTTACTCCCACTTTGCAAAGATTCACGAGAGCTAGACATTCCTTATAAGAAGGCCATTTCGGATATTCGATCCCAATCATAGGATACGCGATTCCCGGACGACCAATAATGTATACTCCGCGTGCTTGATGATCATACCCAATCACTACCGCATGATCGCCCCATGGCTGTGAAACCTCAATAGTGTCAAAGCATGACAATCCACACCGTGATGCCATAAAGACTCGGTCTTAAGGATAATTACACAACCGCCACATAGTGTGACACTTATCCGTGTAAGTGGGTCGATCCCAACGTCGCATTCTCTAATACACGTCCCACGTGCGGTCCAAGTGTCTACACACTTCGATAGACGAGATCTATCCACGCCCTTAAAGGCAGAAGACATCTAATACGTGCTAGTCTGCTTATACTATCAATGCCCTGTTTAATAGTACATCGACTTAGAGACATTTAAGTATCAAACTTATTAAAGTGATTAGAGATCTCATCAACCATAATCGCCTATCATGGTTTCTCTATCACGATTTAATACTAAGGACGTTATCATATAACAATTCATAATTGGTTCTCTAAAAGAACATATATATGACAACAGAAAAAGCCATTTAATATATGTATAAACACAAAGAAATAGTAGAAATGATCCGACCCGGTCGGATCCGGTCCAACCCGATTGGGTTTAGGACACTATTCCAACAATCTCCCACTTGGCCTAAAACCAATCACTCGCACACACAAGACCAAGTTGAAACACAAGAATCTCATGCAATACTACTTAACTAGCCACTAGCCATAAACGGATCGCTATCCGTGGGGACTCGAACTATCTTCATATCACGTTCCATATGACCAAGTCAAAGGAACCGCCTCAACACACACACACGAATCTCGACGAGACCACGGTCCTTGCTTCAAGCAATGAATCCACTTACTATATCGGCTATATAGAAAAGGTGGAAGAACCGTACAAGGTTCAAGAATGAACCTTCTAGATCCATGTCTTTGCTCATTTAACCTGCTTCTAAGGCACTACGTGTGTTTGGCCTAGTTGTAGAATTCTGATGACCCATCACGAGAACATTTCCGACTCAACGTATCACTTATTCAAAGTATTTGCAAACCCAGATCGTAGCTCCCACTCACCTTCATAAGACTCGGGATATACGTCCAGTATATCTACGTTTATTTAATTCCAAGTTTCAATAAACTAGAAACTTTCCTTAACTTGTTTAAGGATATTCTCGACATTCACCGCATTTACTTTCATACTTGCTCATGACGGTTCATGAACTATGAACATCCGGCATTTCCTTTATGATGGTTCCTATCGCGAGTGGCGAAGAAACCTTCCATAAGCATCATCTTTCACCTTATCTTTAGGACTAACGTCCCTAACATAGATAGATCTTGCGATCTATGCTAAACTTCTTTTAGCATCACATCTATATAGGTAAACTATAATCTAACAGCAGTTAAATCTATCACTACAGATTCTTATTTCTAAAATAAGAACTGATAATCCAAGTGCTTTCGTAAAGACCTTGAACTACCAAACATTAATTGACTGTGACATGGGGTGACAATTCTCAAGAGAGATATCTAATACCTTGCTCAAAAATCACAACACACTCCCACTATCCATCTTGCACATTGGGCATATCCTTCTTTTGACTAAATCAAACTCCTTTGATTATCAAACAAAGAAATTGTCTAGAGAAACTTGTTTGAGTCCATAAATGGATCTCATGGGCTTACATATCATGTCATCGTCTATGAACATCGAGCTTTCTGCCCAACGCCTTCAACACTATCATATAGTCATGATACGAAGTTCTAACAAGTATTATCTGAATAGAACCGGGCTCAGCCTTACGGGGACATTCCCTCTAGGTAAGACAGACTAGGTTCATAACCTTGTTGTCACTGATGGAATCTAATTCAGATTTTATGGCTCCTGGCCACATCTCTCAAACCTGCCTTTCAAACATTCTTTCATGAGTCGTGAGATATTCATTCTTCAAGATGAACATACCGGCAGCCTTTTCAGGCTTGAGGTTATCTACAGACTTATAGAACTTTTGTGTGCACTGAGCAGTGATCTACACCTCATCGCTATGTGGCGTCTGCTCATGTTCCATTGGTTGAATATATCTTTGTGGTTCTCAAACTCTTTTGAGATCTGATTCACTCCCACTGTTTCTTTTGGAAGAAAACACTTCCTTTAGAAGACAGCATGTTTGGAGACAAACATTTTGCTCCGCGGACAAGTAAATAATATCAAGCGTACTTGCTAAGATATTCCACAAAGTTGCATATGTCGTACTAGGCTCCAAGCCTTTCTGACTTTGCTTATGACAACTTCAAATCATCGATTAAGATAGATTCGACATTATCCTCCTCCATATCTAATATGGAATTTATTCAACCTTTACTCTTTGGAACTTGGTTAAGTATGAGGGCACTATCCCAAAACGGGTAAGGGATACTTCGCATGGCTTGCGTCACACCTTTATCATATTAAGTGTTGTTGCCATTTAGGGAACACAATCTAATTGCGTATCCCAAAGATGGTATCCTTCAAGGGAGAATCTTATTCCTTTTCAGACGACTTCTGAAACACCCTTCAGGTATTAATTACTTCAATCCAATTGAAGATTAATTCCTAAGTAGCTCATCAATCTCATATTCGTACTAGCTCGAACTTTTCGGGCTTTCCGAATTATGCACTTCACTGAGTACACTTGACTATTTCTAAAAATAGTTATAGAGATTAACAAATAATTATTTGTAGCATTAATTGTCATAAGCCAACAAACATCGGTATGTTTAGGCTTTAGACAATTTTTCTAGATCTTACAACCTTTTCGAAAAAGGGTATTTTAGTCCTCTTTGGATAAGATACGTATAACCCACATGATTCATAATCATATGGTTCAACATCATCAGAATGACGTTTAATTACACGCTTCCCTTCCAGAGAGACTATGTCTAGAGTAACCACAAATCAAGGATAATAACCATACAAATATTTAGTTGAGATCTTATCACATATATCAACTATATAGTGACATCAATCTAGTATGTTGGATTCAGTGACCTTCCAACTTTATCGAATAACATTTATTCTTTACAATTGAATATGTCTCTCAAATCTCGACGGATAACCGAAAGTACGTTCTTCATAAGAATCGGAACATAATAACGTTTATTTAGTTCCTTATCGCTTTACTAGATCCGAATATGGTAAGTAGTACAACATTTGCTTCACCTTCCATATCTCAGTATTTAATCTTTCTAATTTAATCACACTCGTAAGATATCATATATCTAAGAGTTGACTTGAACTTAGATAGATTTATCTCAACAGACACACGCCTATAATAGAAACTTCAATAAGTTCTCTATTTAAGCACATGCCCTAACTTTCCCTTTTAATCCTTTAAGCACTTGAGAAATGTTTCTTATTGTAGTCTTCATAAGACTTAAGAAAGATCACAAGAGCTATGTATTCAATTTCCTTTCATAAGGAAAATCTAAAGTTTATTAAATAGTTTATTCATCCTTTTGAATCGTATTCAAAACATTGACTATTTAATTAACCTTTAAGCAATGATAGAATTAAGTCGATACTTAAATCTTATAATTTTGAAAACAACCTTTCCAAAATTAGATGTGGTCATTCTTATCCAACGTTTGAATTAATTGTCATCGTATGACTGAATGATCATCTTGGATCGTATCCAATATGTGACTAATTCGTTGAAACTTATTTCAAATGATTTAATCATAACATGAGCTTCCGCTTTCATTAATAATTAAAGTCTCGGAGCACTGCATCAATTATGTAATCTCCTTGTCTCTAACTACTATAACGGGATGGCTCATGTCATTGCTTATTTTTAAAAGGATTAAAATTACTTAACCATATTTGAGAACGTTTCTCAAAGGTAACAATCATAATTTGGTTTTACTATTCGAGAATTAAACATAAATATAAAGTTTGCTAAAACTACAACATAAAAATAAAGATAAAAGAGTGTTGTTGTTTATACACGCAAAATCAAAAATGGTCTTTTGGTTTATGATTTTGCTCCCACTAGTCAACTACTCCCAATTGACTTTCAAGAATTATTAATTTCTTTAGTGGACAAGATCCCACTAAACTACCGCGACCCCGCTTTGGTGGTGGGCGAAAATAGTCTAATAGGTAGACAACATCTTTGTCAATCGTATCTTATCGACTCTTGTTGTTTGACTAGTCAACTCTTTGACAATTTTCATCTTATGAAGTAGTCAAACCCTTGCCTCTAAAATCCAAACGACCCGGCTTTGGTGGTGGCCGAGAGAATTCTTAGTCAAGTCATAACCCCAATATTCGTGAGATCTCATACGATCATATCTCGATAATGACGATATACCGAGGTAGGTCAACCCCTGCTTTGGTGATGAGTTGGATCCGAACAAGGGCTCTTCACCGTCATTATAATATGGGAGGCAATTTCAACTTGATTCTTTTGAGGTGGAAGTATTTATGTAAATTAATTCACTTAATTAATTTTAATCATGGTCTCATCATAAATATGTCTATCTCAATAAACATACATCCTACACATTTATCTAGATCGTGCTAGTCATGCATCTATCGTATCATATAAAATAAATACAAGCACAAAATAAATAAATCGTAAAATAACCGGTATGATCATGGACTTTTCCTGAGTGCGGTTTCAATACAACCCAGATTTAAAACATGGGTCACAATCTAAGGGTAGGCTGCAACCGCCAATAGGATCTTTAATGCTCCATTCTCCAATGGGATCTTTATTTTCGTCTCTCTTTGGTCTCCATCTTACGCTCCATTCTTGTTACATTTAGTTCTATCGAATAAAATAAATACACCCGCCGCACACGGGAGGAGGAGCTAACGGAATGGGATAAATGCGAGAAAATAAACTAGAGTCACGTTCTTCATAACGGCCTAGGACAATTTTAAACCAACGAAAAATTAAATCATTCACATCTATCCTATCGGTTGAGTCCATGATCAATCGGGTCAGTATAATCATATTATATCTACTATATCTAATCCATACAATAAAATCTTATGAAAAAGATAAAATTAAAATTTAACTACTTGCGTCTTAATTAATCAATTAACATTTAATCTATTAAATAATTTTATCCAATCAATTAACTAATTAACATTTAATTAATTAAATGATTTAATCGAAATAAAATTAACGATTAATTTTAAGCGATTTTAATTTTAATTTTAATTAATTGGAACTATTCCAAAAATAAATCAAAATTAAAATTAAGTCTCTTTTGTTTCTTTCCTTTTGATTCGTAATCGAAAGGGATGCTGGTTTCTAAACCAAATTTGGCTTAAGCACAGCACTTTCCAAAATCAAAATTTTGGAAGTGGCTTGAAACTAAACCTTTACAAATCAAATATTTGAAAAGGCTGGCTTATTCCAAATCAAATATTTGGAAAGGCCAAATAATTTTAGTTTAGGCTTCCACACTTTCCAAAATCAAAATTTTGGAAGTGACTGGCTAAGCCTTTTCCCAAATCAAATATTTGGAAAGGCTTAGCCTATTCCAAACAAAGTTTGGAAAGGCCATTATTATTTTAATGCCATATGGCATCCCAATACCAAACTATTTGAACCATTGGTTAGCCACATGACACAATTAAACAAAGGAGATTTTAATCACAACTATGAACCATATTGAATCACAAAATACACAAAACAAAAATTTGGAGATCCGCCAGCATTGACCGGTCAACCATTTGCCGGCGGCCAGTTGCCTGCTTGCCCGCCGCCGCCGCCTGACCGCCGCCCGGTGGTGGTGCCGCCCGATCGGCCGAGCACCACCCGATCCCTTTTTTTTTTTTTTTTCTTTTCTTTTCATGTATCAATTTTGCAAATCAAAAATCTTTCATCTTTTAATTACGTGATTTAAACGATAAAATTAACTACGCATAATAACATGCTTATTGCTTAAGCTCGAAGCTCTCTCTGATACCACTGTTAGGAAATCTACGCGGGAACGCAGCGGAATTCAAAAATTTATTTCCTATCGACCCAAGATCGACTTCGTTTAAGCAATAAACAAACAAGTAGTAGACGGTGGTTACCTTGGTTGATCTATAAGATCGACGCTTTGACCGTCTAAGGAGAGTAGTTCTGCATAGAGCCGCCCAGTGTTCGGCCTCTACCGCTTAGTCCACACGAACGACCCGCCGGAATCCCGTCATGGATTGCTATTGGAAAACTCCGGTTGCTAGACCGGCCTTTTCCCTCCTCTCTCCAACTCTCTATAGGATGCTCTCTATTTTACACAAGAACTATTAGCTCTTGGAATTATGATATACAAAAGAGCTTGACACCCACCTCTTATTTATAGTGTAGGTGGCGCCATCTATCAGAGTGGAGGAGAAGAAAACCTTTTCCCAATAAAATAAGGAAAATATATTTGATTGATTTATCTCATTTATTACAATATCTCATATTAAATAAATCTAGGATATTGTCAATATCTTATATTGAATATTCCCAAGATATTGTCAATATCTAATATTGACCATCTTTATTTTATTACCATAAATCAATTTACACATGTGCATATATCACATATATATAACACATATAAATCTATTAATACCCAAATAGTCAAACATGTCAACTTGATCAATTGGCTTTTACGTGTGTCAATTACACACAAAAAACTTAGGCGCCAATTATATATTGGATATATATATATATATATTAATATCTTATATTAATATTTGGTAATACTATTAATTAAATTGCACAATCCAAGTGTATCTTATACACTTCAATGTGGCGCTTCATATAGCCAAATATTGGCTTCCGAATATTCTTTAATTAATATAATATTATTAATATCTTGTATTTATTTTATTCATAATAAATAAATACCACCATATTAATTTACCACTATAACCTTTATAGTCTCGAGATAAACTTTCCTTATCGGTTATCATCTATAACCACATTTTAATCCGGCTAGATGTTCATATGTGTGTGACCCGATAGGCTTCCGAATATGTTGGCCGTAGACACAAAGTGCAAATTACGAAAATGCCCTTCATGCCTAACGATCACGGGATAGCGTCTAGCAACACACCGTGACCCCCAATCATCGGAAGAGTCAAATGCAATGACTACTACCTTTCATGTGAAACAGATTTACGTGTAACTTACAATCCTATCATTTGTAATAATATCCATACGATTAGTTAGTCGAGTGTCAAAACATCAACGACCGTATCTTATAATCTGGATATCAAGCTCTCTCGAAGTAACACATTTACTCCCACTTTGCAAAGATTCACGAGAGCTAGACATTCCTTATAAGAAGGCCATTTCGGATATTCGATCCCAATCATAGGATACGCGATTCCCGGACGACCAATCATGTATACTCCGCGATGCTTGATATCATACCCAATCACTACCGCATGATCGCCCCATGGCTGAGGAAACCTCAATAGTGTCAAAGCATGACAATCCACACCGTGATGCCATAAAGACTCGGTCTTAAGGATAATTACACAACCGCCACATAGTGTGACACTTATCCGTGTAAGTGGGTCGATCCTAACGTGCGCATTCTCTAATACACGTCCACGTCATGGTCAAGTGTCTCTACACTTCGATGACGAGATCTATCCACCGCCCTTAAAGACAGAAGACATCTAATACGTGCTAGTCATGCTTATACTATCAATGCCCCTGTTTAATAGTACATCGGCTAGAGACATTTAAGTATCAAACTTATTAAAGTGATTAGAGATCTCATCAACCATAATCGCCTATCATGGTTTCTCTATCACGCTTTTAATACTAAGGGCGTTATCATATAACAATTCATAATTGGTTCTCTAAAAGAACATATATATGACAACAGAAAAGCCATTTAATATATGTATAAACACAAAGAAATAGTAGAAATGATCCGACCCGGTCGGATCCGGTCCAACCCGATTGGGTTTAGGACACTATTCCAACAGATTGTTGTTATTCCTCCATGAACCATCACCTTGATTTCCATAATTCCCTCCTTGACCTTGTCCCACATAGTTCACATCTTGGGATTCTTCATACGGTTGCCCACCTTGTTGCTCCCCATATATTGGCCTTGATAGGGGTTTTGAGATTGATTTTGATATTGGGGCCCGTGTTCCATTGCTCCATCGAGCAAATACTCATCATCCGCTTAGCCAACTCATTCATGTTATCTTGAGATAGAGTACTAGGTTGCCCATGAATTGAGGATTGAGGATAAGCCATATTTTGAGCTTTGGTCGTCATCCTACAATCCTTTGCCGAGTGTGGTCCACTACAAATTTGGCAAAGCTTAGCACTCTCATTCTCCTTTTGCAATCTCCCCAACTGTTGCTCTATTGCTTGTACTTGAGCATGATATTGGTCATTTGCCTCAACTTCTTTCACTTCAACCAAACCGGGCTTCTTGCTTCTTGTCCCTTTTCTACTCGACGATATGTATTGCCTCGAAGTCTCAGAAATTTTCTCAATTTGGTTCATAGCTACTTCGTACCATACTCATAATATCTCAATTGCATGAAGCATGCAAGGTACTTTGATGGACTTGATCTAGACCCCGGAACAAAGCATGAACTACCTCATAAGATCTCAATCCGTGCCCCGGGCACTCCCTCAACAAAGCTTTAAATCGATCCCAAGACTCATGTAGCTCTTCTCCTTCATAAGCATTGAATGACATGATAGCTTCTTTCATATCCATGGTCTTCGATGGGGGGGTAATATTTGAGTAGAAAAGTCTTTACCACTTCTTCCCATGTGTGTAAAGAATCATTAGGCAACGAATCATCCACCTCTTAGCTTGCTCTTTCAAGGCGAACGGGAAAAGCATAAGTTTGAGCGCCTCATCACTCACTCCATTGATCTTGGTCGAGTTCACTATTTGGAGAAAGTGATCAATGAATAAGTGAGGATTTTCTAGAGCGGTTCCTTTGAATATAGCATTGTCTCCCAACAAATGTATGATGTTCCTATTCAATTCCAAGTTGTTGGCGGCCACCGGTGGCATTCGGATCGGACTATGCCCCATGTTTGCCGTAGGAGCTAGCACAAAATCTCTACAAGTCAAACCACCTTGGTTTTGCTCTTGTTGACCGTTAAACCAATTTGGCATCACATTTGCACCTTGATTGTGAGATTGATTTTGGTTTTGTTGAAACCCGATTCAACATCCATGCATTGAATCTGTTTGCATAAGGCGGGATCCATTTGATTCCCTTGGGCCTCATGTTGAACATTTTGAGGTATAGGCCCATTCGCATTCACCACATTGTTTCCTTGTCCATTCCCACCTCCTTGTGCATTGTTGTTGACAAGAGGCGGATTTTGAATTGGGACTCCATTCATCGTTCCCCAAATTTCCTTCCAAACCTTGTCCACCTTGTTGTGCCAGGTCGGATCCTTCTCCCAACTCACCCAAACTATTCTCTTCACGGACCGGAATCGACTCCTCTACTTGGCGACTTCTTCTTCTTTGACTGTTTCTACGCCTTGCGTAAGCTTCAATCCCGTCTATGTATGGTTCGAGTGGTGTTTGAGATCTCCGGGTCATGCACTACAAAAAGCAAACAACAAAAAAACAGTAAAATAAAACCTAGGCCCAAGCCTTCGGTTCACTTGCAAGATATCACAAATAGCACACAATTCCCCGGCAACGGCGCCATTTTGATTGAGCTTAAATCCACCCAACAAAAACAATTTGTAAAGACTCGAAACTGCGGGTAAACTAACTCTCTAACCGGCAGTGTACCGGGTCGATTGCTAGAATAACTACTGAGGAGTGCGAGTCGAACCCAAAGGAATCGTGTTTGCAAGTACCAAAGTGAGCGTAATGCTTAGTCTAGATGATCAAGGTTTTTAAGGTTTTGTTACTACAACGACACTAAGTGATTCTAATTAACGAGTCTAAAGATAAAAGAAAGAAAGAAGATTAAACGACTAAGTTTTAAAGTTAGTTAAAAAGACATAGCCGAACCATGATCAAAATAGCTAGTTTCACCCCAAGGAGTGACAAAGCGGGAGTGTGCAATAACAACAACCTCTTACATTCAATTCCACAGGTGCGTGCTCTCCTAATCCCGGTGCTAAGGTCCGAACGACTCTTCCCAACACCTTATGCCAAGTCAACTAACCTTCCCTAAGAGAGATTCATTCACAGAACAATCATGCACGAGAGCCGTTTAAACATTAAAAATGAGTAACCTCGCACTACAATGCGATCCTAGAACCCCTTTCCCACACCCCCCATCTGAACAACTCTCAAGAGTGATGTGTGTGATTTTGACCTAGGTGATCAATCTAGCCCAAATCCGTTATAACAAGTTCTAAGACGTGAAATATGCAAGATACAACATTAAAAAGCACTACCCACTCCCAGTTTCATCACCCAAGGGGTAATTTCACTAAATTTCACATGATTCGACTATGAAAAGGGATTAGCTACTCATTATACTAATCAAAACATACATAAAGCAGTAAATAAAAGCCATAATGTAAAAGAGAAGAGAAATATACCATAAAATTGCGAAATTCGAGTTGAGATCCAAAAGTACAAAATAAAGTAATTAAAATGTGGTCTCTTAGTGTTTGGAATGAAAATCTAAGCTAAGAAATGGAAAGATTAAGCTAAGATGTTGTTGATTTACACTAAGAGAGAGTATTCTAAGCTATTGCAAAATTTGAGCAAAAGATGGGTAGAGTTTTGGTAAGAAAAGCTTGATATCTAGGAAAATGTCTAAGGGGTATTTATAGGTGAAGGGAAAATCTGCTTTGCAAAAAACGGTCCAAACGCGTGTTTGGAAATTTGAACGCGTCGTTTGAAATCTTCAAACGCTAAGCCACGCATAGTTGAAACGCAGCGTTCGCAAAAATTCTCAGGCGAGGACTTGATTGTTCTTCATCCGAACGCGCAGCGTTTAGGAAGGTTCAAACGCGCGTTTAGGATCTTGGAACGCACGTTTGGCCTGGTTCTCAAACGCGCGTTTGGAGGGCTTGAACTCTGTATAGACTCTGGACTTCTGGAACGCACGTTTGAGGATTCAAACGCGCGTTTGATGTATGGAACGTGCGTTTGGAGGGTTCAGACGCGCGTTTGAACCCCTGTTTCCCCCAGTCTTCACTTTTCTTCCCTTTTTGGCCCTCGACTTGCCTCGATCATGCTTTTTCACCACAAATCATCACCTTCCGGGTCCTCAAGACACTAATACCCTTCAATATCATAAACAACCACAACATCCAAACAATTCCGGAGGGTAAAAGTGCTCGGGAATGAGATTAATATCAACAAAAAATGGGGTATGAATTCATCAAAGTGACGTATTCGTTCCCCGTGCCATAAGCTCACGATATCACCCCGAAAATGGTCTAATTTACCTAAAATTGTCCGAAAGTGTGGTAAACGGGGTAATTAATGCACCGAGTCACGTAAAGTTGACTCATCACTTTCCCCGCATCAACATATGAAGTTGATGCTGCTTCTTTCTTCTTTGTTATTGCGATGATCATCCGCCGTGGATGATTTCGGCTGTGAAGTATAATTATTTGTCGTCGGCGCCGGGGAAGCATTGTAGTGGCAAGAAGAGAGCAGTAGCTTGATAGAGCGAGTCGAGGAAAAATGCGTTCGATTCTATACGATATAATATAGGGTATATTCGTCCAGTGAAATTTATTTGTCCTTAATGCAACTAAAAAATTGAAGTTGGATTAGCACTTAATTAAGGGGGAAAAAATGGGCTATAAACTAATTTTTCCTAAAAAAAATCCTAATAATATTTTGAGTTATTTAAACTATATATACACTATCTATACTTTAGATTACTAATGTATTTCGTTTCATTGAAAAACACACACACACCCACAACCGTTAGATAAAACATTTTCATATCATATACTACATCCGTCCTAAAATGTACGTCCGCTTAGCATTTTGGATTTGTCCCAAAATATAAATCCGTTTAGATTATCAATTAATTATTTATTACATTTTCTCATTTTACCCCTCATTTATTATATACTCACCCAATTTTCATTACTTTGCATTAATAACGGTCAAATGTCATTTTAGTCTTTTTCATCAAAATTAATGTCACATTACCAATTTAACCAACTTTCTTAATATGCATGAAAAATCACAAATGAACTCACATTTTGGGACGGAGGTAATATATATAAATAATCATTAAATAGGTTTTACACTTGTAATATAAAAGATATATATCAAACTAAATAAACGTATGTGAAGTACGTAGGCCGGTCAATACAGCATAAAAATGATGTCATTACTTGATGGGATTGAAGTAATAAATTAAATATTTTAATCATTTATTACATTTTTTCTCATTTTACCCCTCATTACTTGATGAGATTGCATTAACAAATTAAATATTTGTTAATGTCTTGGATAAATGTTACTCCATCCGTCCCATTTTATTTGTTCATGTTTCCTTTTTGGTTTGTCCCAAAATAAGTGTCCACTTTGTGCATTAATTGCTATATTTTCATCAAATGCCCTTTTTCTCTTTACAATATTTACAATAAAAAATGTATAGCATTAAATGCTCCAACAACAACTTAAAGGGCATAAGTGTAAAAATATTAGATCATTTAATATGATTCAAAGCATTAACTACATTTTTCTTAATCTGTGAAAAGTCAAAACGGAGACAAATAAAATGAGGCGGAGGAGTATAGATTTTTGTCCGAAGGACAAAATTATCAAAAAATTAGGATAGACGAAGGACAACGTAATTTAATCGTGACAAAAGTAACAATTATGAAGTAACAAATATGAAGTAACAAATGTGGAATAAAGTAAATATAAAGTAACAATTGTGAAACACAAAGTAGCATTAACACGTGAAGTAACAATTTTAAAGTAATAATTGTGATTTTTGTCCTTTATAATCATGAAAATGTTACTTTTGTCCTTCCAGACCTATTTATTAATTTTTTTGTCCTTGTGGCCCCTTCCCCCTAAATGTTATACCTGGGGAAGGGGGAGCTGCTCCAGTTTTTTTGTTTTTTTCTCTTTCCTCATCGATTTTCAAACACTTATATTTCTTGATCTAGATCTCCAAACGTGATGAAAATTTTACTGATTTTTTTATGGTCTTCATTTTGAAACTTGGTTCGATATAATTACATCGTTTTTTGTGAGATTCACTGTCGAAATTCACTCATTGAATCTTCCCAGTGAATCCCGAAAATCAGTGATTATCGACATTGAATTTCGACCATGGATTTTCTGAAATCATGTCGGAATATGTTGGATGTGGTCTCAAAATAAAGAGCATGAAAAAATAAGAAAAATAGGTGAAAGAATTTTTAAATTTGGAGTTCTAGATTGAAAAATATGAGTGTTTAAAAAAGATGAATATGTTTTTTTATAAATCAGGCGCCTTTTGTGATATCAAGATGAATGTGTTTTTTATAAACCATGCGCCTTTTTTCATTCATGTTAAATTTGATGGTCCAACACCTTTTGTGATATCAAGTGTGTATGCTAAATGTAATAGATTACTGAGGGTGCCTTTATAGGAATCCCTGATTGAGACATCTGATCTGAATTTGCCATGGTTAGTGGGGGGTGATTTCAATGTTATAAGGGGGATAGCAGATTACAGGGGCACATCAGAGCCACATGCATGCAGGCTCTATGGAAGACTTTAACACAGTCATTGCTCAATGTGGGCTACAGGATTGTCTAGTGATAGGTGGGCCTTACACATGGTTTGGATGGAGAAACTCACAGTATGTTCAGATCAAATTGGATAGGATTCTTCATAACACTCAATGGGATGCCTTGGTACAGGATAGCAGGGTGCAGGCTTTTAGTAGAACTGGCTTTGATCATAAGCCTTTAATTTATGAAATTATCTCCCTTCCTAGGGGTCCTTCTCTGTTCGTTTGCTGTAATATGTGGCTCAAATGCATTCATCCTTCAATCAGGTGGTTAGGGACTCGTGGAAAATGGTGGATGTCCCTAATGGTATGACAAGAGTGATGAGTAGACTTAGGCATCTAAAATTGGTGTTAAAGGCCTGGAATAAACAGATTTTTAGGAATATACACCATAAAGTAAAGGATCAAGAAAAACTTGTGCAGGAAGTGGAAGATAGATATGACAGAGATCCTTCTCCTTGCAATAAGGAGGACTGGATCAAGGCCAATGAGCACTACTCAAATTATTTGGATCAACAGGAAATGTATTGGCAGCAAAAGTCACAATACAAATGATTCTCATCTGGTGATAGAAACACTGCTTTTCTT